>JAVQIZ010029171.1:0-25776 GCA_036023535.2 Galaxias brevipinnis
TATTTCTGTCTAATTGTTTATTTGTGTCATGTTGTCTATGTTGATGCTGTAAAGCGACTTTGGGTTTTAGAAAAGCGCTATATAAATAAAATGAATTATTATTATTATTATTATTATTATTATTATTATTATTAATATTTATTTTTATTAATTTATTATTTACTTTTTTTACTTTGCTTTCCTGGTTACTGTAAAACCCTTTTAACGATTTGTTATTATTATTATTATTATTATTATATTATTATGATTGTTATTATTTTAGCAGTTTAAAGGCAGAATATACAGGATATTACAACTAAAAAACATGAATAAAATAAAATTTTAAGTAAGCACAATGTAAAACTGGCCCTACATAACAATATTTAAGTTTCAACTAAAACAAGAATACTGTTCAAGTCACATATCCTCCAATAAAATATTTCATTGTTCAACCGAAACAAAACAACTATTTTTTCAATTCCTGTTGAACCTTGTGGGAACCTTGGGGACAAACTGAAAGCAAATTTTCAAAATTCTGTTTTCACTTTTGGGCTAAAGTCCTGTGAGTGTGTTGCATGACTACTGCATTTGTGCTTTAAAACGGAAGTAAGGTAAAAAGCCAACTTGCCCCTCAAAGCCTTGTTAACAAGTCAAGGCAATTTGGACTGCGAACGGTATGCTGCTCGACTAACATGAGTTTTCCCATTGTATTTCAAATGTCTAGATATTTTAGAGACACTGGTGCAAGCCAGATCAACTGCTCAAATCATATTTTTCCCATGGGTGGGGGGGAGGGATTCCCCACCTGAAACGAACCGTACCATGGTTGGCAACGAACCGACACCTGCCTTTCTCTAGCAGCACAGCCTAGGGTTCATTTAGTTTGATTCACGCCTATACCGAACTAAATTAGAAACGATGTTTCGATTACATCCAACCAGACAGTGCAGGTGTTAAAGCGCTATGAGAGAATACAAAAGAGGCTTTTAAAGGTACGTGAACCAATAACAAGTCAAATCCATTCCAAGCACCCCAGTGATCCGGAGCCGGTATTTCTTCTATCTAAACAAAACAAAACATCACAACAAGCTTGTCTTTTTGAAGTTTATTACTAAAATAGGTTTCTTATGGCATGACATGTGTATGCAGAGCTGACACGTTGTCTGTGCAGGTGGGTGTATGTTGGGCAACTTGTGTACTCCAGATGGTGAGAATACAAAGGGGGAATAGTGGGTCTTAATTGAAGCGGACTCTGCGCATGGAGCCCACAGTGTTGCCTTGACTACCCCAGTCAGAGGCGTTGTTGTAGTCACGTTTCTCTAGGACATAATGGGGACCTCTGTAGTTAGGCTCCTGATACACCACCCATCTTGAGAAACACATACAAGAAGACAGAACGGTTCAGGGTTTAATGACATAAGTCTCAAAAACATAACTTGTAGCCTATGGTGTGGTTGATAAAAGAAAAACAATGCACTCACGCTCCTCCAAGAACGCGGATGGAGGCGGCTCTGTTGAGGCTGTAGCGGCTCATGAGGTTGGGAATGTCATCCTGGATCTCAGTCCTTTTACCAGAGAAACCAGCTCTCTCAAACAGCTGGGCTTTGGGAGTGTTGTTATCCTATATGGTAAAAAATATTGTGATGATGTGGTCAACTAAGTACCTTATGTCCTTATCCTTACCTTTCCATGACTTGTACAAAATATTTTTTTAGAAATGCTGTGTATGTGTTAGAGAGAGCGAGAGAGAGAGAGAGAGAGAGAGAGAGAGTTTTTAGGATTGGACTTTGAAACTTTTCCCTTACCTGTTTGATAGCACGGACAGAGGAGATGTGGTCCACCTGAGCACACCACTTGTCATAGCAGTTGTACTCTCCCCTCTCGGACATGTCCCACACGTACTGGCGCCCTCGGAAATTGTCATGTTCAAATCCAACCCATCTGTAAGACAGACAACAGTATGTGAAGGCTTCTGATCAGGCTAAAGGACAAAAAAAAATACAACAAAATGTGCAGCTAACATTATCAGCATCCTTTGTATTTTGGATTTAATGGTCCTTAAATTCTAAGGGAAAAACTAGAGTGGCATTGGTGGTGGCCTATGGTGTGTGTGTGTGCAAATAAGGAAATTAGATACATCTGCAGTTAAAACTTGCTAATGTGGACACTAAATAGAATCATTAGCACTGAATTTTTTTTTCCTTATAGTTGTTTGACACGGACCAAAGGAAACTGAAGTAAACGTTGATTTGTATTTGAATGCATCTCAAGTAATTGTGCTTGTAAATTGTTGAAGTGGTACATTTTTGCAGCTAGGTGGTACTGTAGACTTACGCTCCACTCTCCACCTGCACAGAGTTGCATCTCTCTGGGAAGTTCTTCTCACTGAGCTTCTGGCAGTCAGAACTCAGGTCCAGGCGTCTCCCGGCAAAGTTTCTTTGCTCGAAAAGGGTCACCTTGAAAATAAAAAAACGGATGAGAAAATGTTTATTTTATAGTCACACTCCTGAAAATGAACCTACAATAACATCAGTGACTCATTCTACTTTCTTACAATAGGACATCTCAGAACACTTTAATATGTCTGTGAATACATCATATTTTGATGATAGTTACACAAGAGTAGCTGTACAGGGGTATGTACTGCAAGTAAACGGTAGACAGTGAAACTCACCCTCCCACTGGACCCGTAAAATGCACGTTGGAGCACAGACCCCAGCTTGCTGTGAGGACAGAGACATCTTCTTAGACTGTGTGCATGCAAAATACTTTGCACTCACAGACATGGGAATATGACTAATTTGCGAATACCTTTCCAGAGAAACATTAGGAAAATGTGTTTTCTTCCATCTGTGAATGACTAAGTGCTTAATAGGATATCCAAGTAGTTCACAAATAAGTGCCAGCACACAATTTGTAGGTCATGTAACAATTATCACTATACGGTATCATCAATAAAAGGTTTCAGCCTGAATCTGTTTATTGTGTCCATGTTACAAATCAAAGTATTGTGTTTTATGGAATACAATGGTTTAGCCAACTATTCAATATGGTATGTCTAACTTTGGCCAGGTTCGGTATAAAATAAAACAAAAATATTCCATTATACATCATTACTTGTTTTGGGTGACTGGTTTTGGAGGTGCCCCAAAGAGAAGAGTGTGACTACAAACTGAGTGACACAAGCTACATACACAGGGAGCGGGTAGTACAGCAGCAATAACACACCCCGCTCTTCTCAACACCTCAACGAGGTAAGAGGTGACTGGCTCACGGCACTCTGAACATACCTGGTTTGTTGGGCTAATTCTTGAACTTTAGTAAAGATGTTCATGTCAGCTCTGCGAGGTCAGGAAAAGGCCCTTTAAATATGGCATGTTCAGAAGGCTTAGTACATACTAGAACACTCATAGTCCTTCTGCAACACTGGCCCAGGCCCTGGGAGCCATTGATATGCTAAATACAACAACACACTCATGCTCATTACTCTGCAATGTGTTTTAACACACACAAATAACCAACACACAGTGTATATGTACACAGAATGAATACACGTATTAGCACAAACACATACATCTGCACACACAAACACACAGATAAACACAAAGCAGTAAATAAACAAGTGTGCACACCTAGAAATATCCTCAAACATGAATGGAAACACATGCACATACAAACATACAAAGCAAGATGATTGTAGCTATCCATGCACACATACGTAACCATCCACCAACACACACACAATACACACGGGATATCTGAACAGGGAGTGCAGTGCCAACAGTTTTGTCCCTGAACAATTCAGCATTTTTGGAAACAATGCATGGCCCCCATGACAATAAGCTCATTTTTGCTGGGTGCAGGGGTGTCTCCAGGGCACTATGGGGTTTGAATAGGACAGGGGTGCTGCACTGACAATATAGGCTTCTGACTTGTACTGTATGGACATAGCTCAATGTTAATGCCTCAATTTATTAAAATGCTCATCCATCATGGTAGTTATAATAATATATGATAAATGTCCTTTTCATTCAATATTAAACAGTGATGATTTTTATGGTGTGTATGTGTGACTTTATGTTGTTTTAAATTCATTTATATAATCATAATATTTTTGAAAGCATCTATTTGCCTTTTACTTAACAACTGTAAAGGATATCATTTCAAAGCGCAAAAGTTCCTGTTTCAAAAATGAATTACCTTTAGGCATTCTTATTCTAATAATTCAAATGTTTTATTCACATTCTTTTGAGAGCTACGTTGTAAGAAAATATGGAAGTGTTGTATGGCAACACCAAGACCCTAGCAAATGTATATGGGACCAACCTGCAAAAAGATTATGCCCACAATCATTTACTCTGCTTACAGTGTCAAAATCCATCTATGTACCAAAAGATTTGTTTGACCCAGCAAATTACTCTTACACTCCATTTACTTTGAATGAAAGAGGTATTTGGGTCTATGCGATTGGTCACTCTCATAGACAACCCACTGGATGTTTCATAGTGTTTTGGTGACATTGACCCTGAACCCAGTGGGGCCATTTGTTAGAATGAACTAGGTCCAGAAGTTTGAGGACTATTCTTGCATTTTGGAGTCGATTCGAGTGGGGACAAATGCTGGACATGGTAGAGGTAGGCATCTATATGTGGTTGTGGGGAGGGAGCTGTTTGAGATAGAGATAGGGCAAAGAGATAGCGACAGGGAGAAACCTAGCACAGGTTTTGGCAAGAGCTTTATTTGGCCCCTTCAGATTTCTTTGCAAAATATTAGAATTAAAACATACAATTTTGGTTATTTATTGTACCTCTGTACTGATATTGAGATGTCTCTCATTGTGACGGTACTGGAAAAGCTTACTTATTTTCTGTCCCTTGTAGCCTTTTGTGTCAGTGTATCCTATAGTTGGTTTAATTTAGGCTAGATTCTCCTCAAAATGCATTTGGACCTGAAGATGAAAAAAGCCTGTGTTTACAACCACAATTTTGTATAATCCCATTTCTTGGAGTTGATTAACACTTTTCATAGACAGATGCCTAATCTTGTGTAAGTGTAATGTTACTGTTTCCTACAGAGGAGTATCAGAGGAGTAATTCTTAGACTTTGAGTTACAATTTTTTTAATAGTATATTTCTGTACAGTGTGGGAATAAAATGTGATGGATATAATATTTTATGTAGGTTTAACCAGAAACAGTGAACCATTCGTCAAAGATCACCATGTTACCACGGTGCATGCTTAGGCCGTGCCATGTGCTTTTGTTGGTGCTGTGTGTGTCAGCAAGCGAAGACTTTGATTGGACAAAGAATGACCGAGGATCTTTCTACTATGGAACCTTTCCAACGGGTATGACAAAGACAACATATATTCATCGCTTGATTTGTATATATAAAAATAACATTGCTATGTTGTACTTTATGATATATCAGCATGTCATATTTGGTTTTGTGAAATCTATCTTCTCTACAGTCATACCTACTATGTAAAACACATTACATCTTTATTTTATTTAGAACGTTTTCAAGTAATTTGTGTTTATCCGTGATTTCAAATTCATGCTGAATATCAATATGTGATAGGTTTTTCTTGGGGAGCTGGGAGTTCTGCCTATCAGACAGAGGGAGCATGGGACAAAGATGGCAAAGGAATGAGCATCTGGGATGCTTTTGCGCACAAAAAGGGCAAAATCTTCCTTAATGACACTGGAGACTCCTCCTGTGATGGCTACTACAAATTCAAGGTGACATTTCTATCAGTGAATCTGCATGACTATACAACAGTACATGCTTTAGTCCATATGCATGTTGGGTGAAACAGTAGAACAATGGAGCTGAATGATTGTTTTACACTGATTTATATTCCCCTCTCCATCTTGTCCTTTTAGTGATTAATATGCAAATATCCTTATATCATAAAAAGGTAAAAAGTGGAAGAATGGCCTTAGGTAAAACAAATATCAAGTAACTAGATATTATAGTATGCATTATATTCCTCAGGATGACATAAACTTGATGAAGGAAAATAAGTTTAACCATTATCGCTTCTCCATCTCCTGGCCAAGAATCTTTCCAAATGGATTAAAATGTAAGTTCATGAGACAAACTAATATTTTAATGTTGCATATAAATGGGCGTTACACATTATATTGCTCATTATATTCCTTGACTATAAAAACAAATTTACATTTTGATGGAGATGTTCAATGTTTTCTTATTTAGCGGAATATATCAATGAGAAAGGAATCAAGTACTATGATGACCTAATCAATATGCTACTGGAGAACAATATAACACCAATGGTTACTTTGTATCATTGGGATTTACCGCAGGTAAGCGCCCAATAAACACACTTTGTAAATTAATTTGAATGGTTTCCTAAAACACCACCTTGATTTACAAACATATCTTATACACAGGTCTTGGAGGATAAATACGGTGGATGGCAGAATGCCAGTATGGTGAATTACTTCAATGACTTTGCCAATTTATGTTTTGAGAGATTTGGGAACAGAGTCAAGTACTGGATCACTTTCAACAATCCGTGGGTAAGGCAAGACAGTGATAGCGCGGGATCAATAAAGTTTCAATAAGGATAACATTCTCATGTTTGAGACCAATGTGATCTGTCTCTAGTCGGTTGCTGTTGAAGGATATGAGACCGGAGAGCATGCCCCTGGACTTAAACTCAGAGGAACGGGGGCCTATAAAGCAGCCCATCACATTATTAAGGTAACAAGGGCTCCTTATATTGCAGGATATACATATTACAAAAATTGCATGGCATTGCATGGTGGTTTTGATGCTTTTCAGAACAAAACAAGTTGAATTTACCAATGTTGCATCACATTGAGTGAAGTATTGGATCAGAAATCAATTTCATTGAGCACCAAGGACAAAAAAAAGTGCAAAATACTAGAAAACATATTGGAATCATATAAATACATATATATTTAATCTACAATTAAAGAGTGCAAAATATCGCAGCCCAATTCAACAAAATATACGTGTCTAAATTGAAAACAATATCAACATTTTATGTCATTCTTCCATCCTTTCAACAGGCACATGCTAAAGTGTGGCACACTTATGACACTCAATGGCGAAACAAACAAAAAGGTATTCAGTGTCAGAAAGCTAAAGATACGTACAGTAGAGGTACCACAGAAAATAATGAAATACAATGGAATAAGGCTCAAGGTTCAAGGTTTATCATGCTGAGTGTATCTTTATGTAGGCTTCATTGGGATCTCGTTGTCTGCTGACTGGGGAGAACCTGTGGATATCACAAATCAGAGGGACATTGAAGCAGCAGAGAGATATGTTCAGTTTTACTTGGGATGGTTTGCTACACCAATCTTCAATGGTGACTATCCCCAGGTTATGAAAGACTACATAGGCAAGTAGTGGGAATCAGAATCTGTTCAAAAGCATGGCCTCAAATTTTGAGGAAATATGAATTTGTCAACACTGAGGTGAAACAGAAAATGTGTTTATTTTTGTCTGTGGTTCACTGACCTTTGTGAGTTTACTATTTAATCTCGACAAACAGGAAGGAAGAGTGCTCAGCAGGGTTTGGGGACTTCGCGACTGCCTACCTTCACATCTCTGGAAAAAAGCTATGTAAAGGGCACATGTGACTTTCTTGGCATTGGCCATTTTACCACTCGTTACATCACACAGAAAAACTACCCATCAGGCAAAGGGACAAGCTACTTCTCTGATCGTGACCTGGCCGAGCTGGTGGACCCACACTGGCCTGATCCTGGCTCAGAGTGGCTCTACTCGGTGCCATGGGGGTTCCGCCGTTTGCTGAACTTTGTCAAGGTATTAACATGCAAAGCCTGTTACTGTTAGGATACTGTTAGGGTGTCTCCAGCCATGTAGCCCATTCTGTTATTCCTATCAACTTTCACACTAAACTCCTATTTTGTCTGCCACCTACTTAAAGACACAATATGGCAACCCAATGATCTACGTGACAGAGAACGGCGTATCAGAGAAAATTATGTGTACTGAGCTGTGTGATGATTGGAGAATGCAGTATTTCAAAGACTACATAAATGAAATGCTCAAAGGTGAGGAAAATATAAACAATGAACATTTTGTATACATTTCCACAGTGGCCAGATAGAAGTAATACATTTATTTTTTTATTGTTTATTCTACTCGTATGAGCTAATGAAAGTAATTGGAACCCATAAACTAATTTTTGAAATCAGCAATTAAGGATGGAGTTGATGTCAAGGGCTACACGGCATGGTCATTGCTTGACAAGTTTGAGTGGGATGAAGGTTTTTCTGAGCGGTTTGGGCTATACTATGTGGACTTCAGAAGCAAGAATAAACCACGTTACCCAAAGGCCTCTGTTCAGTACTACAAACGCATCATAAGTTCCAATGGTTTCCCTAATCAAAGAGAGGTAAAGTTTTAATCTTTAAAAGCTATAAGATATAAAGTATGTAAGACGCATGTAAGTATTGTTAATGTTGTAATATTAATAGGTGGAGAGTTGGAGGAGGAAAGCAACAGAAACTTGTTCCTCCAGCAACCAGCTTCTCGCTGCAGGTTTGTGCAACTAGTTGAAAACATCACAATAAATTAAAGAAAGATAGATGGGACAAAGCTAGATGTGGCAAACAAAGAAAAATCAGTTTTTAGTTCCGTTTTTCAACCTCTAACGGAATTTTTCTTTGTTTGCCTCTCCAGCTAGAAGAAAATCCCAGGAAAATAAGGAACATGCAGGGATGCCAAAGGCTTGGCCAGTACATGATGAAGTTTAGGTATAAGGAAAAAGACGATTTTTGTTTTGTGCAGCTGACGATGCTGTGATTATAAAAGATGTTTAACAGATCTTTAACATTTTTTAGATCCCCTGATAAGCCACATGGAGATGGTGACAGAAATTGTGGTACCTACTGTCTGCACCCTATGCATCCTCCTCAGTGCAGTCTTCCTCATGTTTCTGCTGCGTGGACGCTTCTAGAAAACAGCACTGCTATTATTCAATTCCATAGTGAAACACAAGCATCACAGCGTACCAAACTGCGCTTAATGAGATTTCATACACAGAGTCTGTCATGAGGCAATTGTTGATTTAAATGTGATTCTGATGAAAATATACAAACTTGTGCATTTTCAGAGACATACCTTTACTGATAAATTGGTCAAAAGCATGTCTGTGTCTGATTTATTCTCTATTATCACGTCTAGCTTGGTGTTTAATGTGAAATGATAGGACTTGTTCCAGAATAAAAATTTATTTATACCCCGCTTATTTCGATTCAGAAACAAAACCGGTTATTCAAGTTACATCTTTTGTATTAGACAAGTTATTAAAGTAGGTACAATTTGACTTGGATTAGGATGATGGCCATAATAACCACACCTGTAATCACATTACAGATGCAGTAATGTAATTACTAATTACACTAATTACTAATATACAAACTGGTTTAAGTAAGTTCAATATTGTCTACATTTATGCCAGTTTGAAGTGCTTGCTCCATTAAACCTCACCACTTTCACAATGTGTAAAACCTCACAAAGAGTAGCCCTGGCTAATTTCAAATGAATACTACTAATAGTACTTTAGCAGGCCGACTAAAATTCAACAAGTGTGTTAGACTTTAAGTAAATCCTTAGCAAGTGGCCATATCACCTGCAATATTTGAGAACGCCAAGACAATTTCGAGGTAATTCTAGTATAGGTTTTTTCTTATATCAGGCTAGATTTCACTGTCTGTAGATGGCAGTAAAACCTTTATTTTGTTGATTGGCGGAAGGTGGGTAGGAATGAAGAACAACACTGCCTTCAGCAACAGATCTAGCCGGAGTCAGGTATGATTATGAGTGCTACAACAGCCTACGTTTTGTTGTAGTTTTTTTTTTACATTTCCACGACTCGGTGACAATTTGCCAATAAACTCATTTGTGTAATTGTCAAGATAGCCGATCTTTTAAAATTGTCAAATTGTTTAGACTAGCTAGCTTGGCTAGTTTCGCAACTAGCTACAAATACAAGTTTGCCCGCTAACTTGCGCGGGATAGTTTCAATGTGCTTGCAGTGTTGCATCCTGTTTGATTGTCGACGACAAATCACCAAGTATGATAGATACATTTGTGTTGGCTAAACGGTGACTTGGGAGCATGCAATACATTTTACAGTACTAGTGACTTGTATTAGCTAGCTGGTGCAGATGTTATAGCTTGCAATGTCTCATTCCTAAGTCTCTTCTAATTATTGAGGCTAGCTTCCTTGGCGTGGACTTAACCATTCAATTGTCTAGTAGTAATATTGTAATGGCGACATTTTTTTTTTTGAAAATTACTGCTCCAAACGTTGATTGCAGTGCTAGACGTAAGGTAGAAATGTTGTTGGTTGTAATTTCAGCTGAATACTTCTGTGGGGGCAATTCAATATGTCAACTTGAAGTAATAGTAGGACTGAGTGAGCTTGTGTTTCCGCAAGCTCAACTAACGTGCACTAATTATGCAATTATGCATAACTAAGTATTAGACATTTTTCTACAGGATCTTGATCCACCATGTTTGACTCACTGGAGAGTGACATACCAGACTATGAAAAAATAGACGACGAAACCTTTGCCCCCCTCCCACCCCCGTTTTCCCCAGGCCAGGGAGATCCCTTTGCCATTGGTAATGTAGAGTGGTTGAGGTTTTCTTGTTATTATAAATAGAGGCCATCCCTTGAAATGTGTCTTACATTTCCTCTTGACTAATAGTAACGAAAAGCTTATTTCTGCCACAGGTGAAGATGAAGGTGAACTCTCTAAGTTGGCGGAGGTTCCTGCTGCAAAAAGGAAAGGAGTTAAAAGACCACAGCCCAAGCTAGATTCTCAAAGGCAAGTCTGAATTAAATGTGGAGCTTTTTTTTTTTACAATTACAACTTGCAAAACCCCATTATTGGTAATTAATATTGACACTAACTACTTTAAATTACTGTTGAAATGGCTTTTGTAATTGGATCTCAGACAAATGGGCAGCATAATAGCTTTGATCTATTTACTAATTCATGGGCTAGAGTCAAGAAGACGGTTATCTTGGAAAGCTTGTTTAGTTGACATTTATCATCATATTAGCCAATTAGTCTTTTATTTATGTTGTGCTTTTTTTCTTTCATCCCGATATTCTAAATATTATGCTTCTGCAAAGCACTGGTCTAGTAATATCGGTACCAAAACTAGAAATGTTGTCGTTTAATTTGGTCAAGTGTCTGTTGATTTATCCGATAGTGTATTTTGGCACCAAAATTCTTAAATGCTTAGCTGAAGTACTTTATTTTTCAGGTTAACCTCTGAAAGAGGACTTCCGGCTCTGCGACATATGTTTGATAACGTCAATTTCAAAGGGAAAGGGCATGAGGTAACACGTGGGACATCTGTTTAAAACCGCTTTCAGTCAGTGCAGCACAAATCCATCTTATGAAAACTACTGTGGTTTAATTAAGCTTTTTTATGTTCTTTTTTTAGGCTGAGGATCTGAAGGTACTAATGCAAAAAATGGAGAACTGGGCTCATCGACTGTACCCAAAATTGCAGTTTGAAGACTTTATCGATAAACTGGAAACCCTAGGCAGTAAAAAGGAAGTGCAGGTGTGATGACTATAAATATGTGCCTAGATTATCTGAATATTACTAAGAATTTAGCTTTCTTACAGGATATTGTTTTTTTTCTCAGACCTGTCTAAAGCGAATACGAATGGATATGCCATTGACGCATGAAGATTTCATTAGTAAAGATGGTGAGAGAATTTGTTAAATCCTAGTAATTCAGTTTTTTTAAAATTTGTATCTATTTCTTTATAAAAATAAGCAATGTAACTTGAAGGGATAGTTAAACCTTTTGGGAAATAAGGTGGTCCTACCTACCCCCAGTCAGACGAGATGACCAATATCAACTTTATGATTTTATGTCCAATTAGTTATTTATGAAAGTAAGTAGTTGGGTAAATGTAGCAAAGCTTATAAGGCACAATTGAATGTAAGCCAGTTGTACCAGTTAGCATGGATCTGTCAAAATTGGAACAGATACGTGTCAAACCTATTTTTACGAGGCTGCCAAACTGCGGTACACTTCACAAGGTAAAACTATGGTTCCACCTCGCAGCAATGGTTTCGACCTCTTCTCTGTTTCAAAAACAACGTCTCACTTTTATATTTGAATTCTCATTTCCCAAAAAGTTGAAATGTCCCTTTAAACTATTTCCAATAAGGTGAGGAGAATATTGCTCCTGAAGAGGTCTATTTTTGTGAGGACCTGGACCCATTTGTTAACGAAGGCTTCCCTAAAGACCCCCCTAGACTGGTTCACTCCACCCCAGCGCCCCCTTCTCTAACGGAGGAGCAGCAGAGACGTATAGACCTCAACAAACAGCTAGCCCTGGAAAGGAGGCTGGCTCGTATGCAACACCACACAGGTTAAAATCACTCAAATGATTGATTGTTTTACAAGATATTATTTTTACTAGAAACATACGTGTCTTCAGTTGGAAGCATGCTTCTCTTCTTTTCCCAGAAGGCTACATGCTATTAAGATCTTAAGTTATTTTCAATAGTTTAAAAACTTGAAATATTTTGCAGTGTAAGGTAATTCTACTGAACATAAGATATTTATTACATCCTCAGATGCCTGGGGCTCCCAACCTGCCTCTTCAAGCCTTGCCGCTAATGAGCCATCAACTAGCTCTTCAGCCTGCATTTCTGTGCAACAAAGTAATGAGGAGTCTGATGGAAAGGAAGATTTGTGTCATGATCAGAACAGCACAGATCTCCTGAAGAGCAGACCTCAGGAAGCTGCCCTGCTGCCCCCAGAGTCCCACCTGTGTGAGGAGGGGGAAAAGGATGAGAGCAGCCATAGCCACAGCCCTCAGATCAACAATGGCCTCAGCGAAGACGGGGATTAACAGACTGTAGAAGTCAGGGATGGATGCCTCTTGCCTGTTTCTGGTCACTTTTTTTGTTACTTACAGCACTAATAAGGGTTTGCTTTCTCAGCCAAATCTTGGATATTTTCTCCTTTTACATCAAGGACTATTTGGACCTTTTGTCGAGCCTTAGCAACTTTAAAAAATGGTACATTTTCCATATAATTCCATGCTTCATCCAATGATCAAAGCCCAATAGCACACAGACAATTACAAAAGTATACTGGCATCCTTGACTTTGACAAAAGCATGTTTTTGCCCTGCACTACTTTTCAATGTTTTGTAAAACTTGTATGTCCTTACATTAGTAGCTGTAACATGGAAGTGTTTGTCAAAATAAAGTTCCAGGAGAATACAAAATGGGAAACACCAGACCAGTAAACTAATTTATAAAGCTCAATTGTTAACGAAAGCCTGGTTTCACGCACAGGAGCTAGTCCATGGACTTCATGCTTGTTAATTTTTGTGCCATACACCCACAACGAAATAATAAAGACCTATCTACAGGGGAATTGTGTTTAATAAACCAACAGCACTACATTCTGTTATTAGGTAGGTTTAATTTGCTCAGCCCTTAAGTTAATATTAAGCCATTGGGTGTAAAAAAGTTTATTCAGCAAAAGTTTGTTTACATATGATTGTACTTCATTGATCAACTTTATATACATGTATGTTTAAGAGTCTTTTTTTCAGATCACAGATAAATTCATGATGAATTGTCTGGTAGTTATTTAAAAACCTTTTAAGTCGTGATGCCAGAGTTATCCTCTTCATATGCTGGCTATATTATACATCTCTGAAAACCTGGCAGAAATCGCACACCATATCTAATAAATCCATCTGGATTTTATACATGAAACATTAAAAACAAATCTGTTTTCAAATTCTTGTTTTTCTATGCTGATGTGGCCAAGACCTGGGGCCCTGCCCCTAGTCCTGCACAGGGAGAGAGATCCAGCAGGGCCAGTTCTCTCACCTCCTCCAGGAGGGAGTACAGGTTAGGGACTTTGCTCTGGCGGAACTCCCTTTCCTCCCTTGAGAGTTTTGGTGCATGTGTGGCCTTCTCTTGGGCCTGTTGAGAAGCCACTTCAGCCAGCCGAACCACCTCCTGGACCAGCTGGGAGCGACCCCTAGCCTGGGCCTGAGACGGGGGGTTCTCTGCTCCCGCAGTTCTATGGGGTCTGTTGCTGATAACTTCCAGGTGAAGAGTGTCTGAGTGGCAGCGCAATGGTTGAACTGATATACGTACCTATAATAAAAAGAATAGCAGATGAGATATATACAATAAATTAAATTAAAACATTAGGTTTAGATGAGATTTATTGATATATTCAAATTAGTTCCTCTCTACTTAAGCAGTTCATAATGTAGGCAGGAGTGCAGGAAAAAAGCTTGGCTGATATAACTCACCGTGATGTGATCAAACAGGTTGAAGGTAGACGTTCCAGAACTACAGGTGGTGCTGATGCGGTCCAGATATCTTTGAATGGAACCACTCTGCCACTCACAGCTGCCGTCAGATTTCACACTCACCACCTGACCCTCCCGGTTCTTCAAATAAACTGCCCCCTTCAGACCGTACCTTGGGAAAGCAGACCAATGTAGTCAAGTGTCACAACCTGACAATAGCATATTCAGACAATGCAATACATAATTTTGTAAGCTGTATAAAACATACCCCACCGCTAAATCTCCAATCTCTCTTGTAAAGACCGTTTGAATGAGAAAAACCTTCATACAACTTGGAATAACATTATCAAAGTCTTTCAATAGTCTTACAGTGGAATGAAGACCAGCATGCCATTTGCCCTGATGGCATAGATGACAGCATCCGCCACACATTGCTGGTCTGTCAGGGGGTCTTTGTCTTTGAAATAGAGACATTGAAACAACTCTGTGGACAGCTTCTGGGCTTGCTGTGCCGCCTGTGGGGTCACACATAGTTTAGACATTAGAGGTCAGATTCTGTCTAAAGCAAAGGGATTACACTGTCATTACCATGAGAATACAAACCCTGTTCTTGTTGTTGATTTGATGCGCCATCTCCTCCAGTTCCTTGTTATTGGCAGAAGGCTTGCTGGGCTCCACCCGCTTATCAAGGTTGATTGCTGCATTCAGGAGGCGGTGGACTATGATGTCAGCATAGCGTCGAATGGGCGAGGTGAAATGGGTGTATCTGTCTAGTGCTAGACCTAAAAAATAATAATAATAAAAAAAAAAAGGTACGGAAAGAGAAAAACATTAACATCCTCTCTCCAACCTACTTGTTCAGTAGCAGTTTTCTGGAATGCCCTCAGTAGTGTGACATTTCATAAATTATTAACAGAAAATCTAGGACATGCAAACAGCAGGAGTACATAGCCCTTATTTACTGTCAAGCCCGAACTCAATCTTACCATAATGATAGTACTGGTCTTGAGAGCAGCTACCAGTAGAAAAGTAGAGAGCGTTGGACATGGCCTGTGTTGCCATAACTCTGAGCATTCGGTTCACCAGTGGATCCTGGGGATCCACAGCTTGGTCCAAAGAGTCAGCTAAAGCCTTGTTAGACCTGGAGGAACAGAATCAAAATAAGAACACATTCACAAAGAGCAAGCACTACTTGAATATGACTGCACTGTTTCCTTGCCTATGATGAGTTTATGGCACTCACCTGGTATCGATGGTGAAGCCCCGGGCCTTGGCGCTGTCGATCAGTTGGCTGAAGAACTCTTGGCGAGGAGGGGGGTGGTGGCGTAGCAGGGCCTGCTGAGGGAAGCTCTCCTGGATTTTGCGGGCCACCCAGTGGTTGGCATAGATCATGCACTCAGCCACTGTTTCGTGGACCTCCAGAGGTTGGCGAGGAACCAGGGCTGTGATGTTTCTGTCCTCATCCAACTGAGCTCTAACCTGAATGGGAAGAGGTTCGCAAACAGTGACATTATTGATTTATTTATTTAGATCCTTTTAATATAAACAATCAAGTTTGGGAACAAGAACAAAATCCGATACATGCGATACTCATTGTAACATTGTTTCATTATTTTACATTACCTTTCCTCCTTACTTTCTACTACTTTCTCAATATACTGTGATGCAAACATCCAATTCAAAAAGTACCTCCACTCCTTCCAGCTCCAGTGCCCCACCAATGTCCCTCTGTGCTCGGAGGTGTCTGGCTATATGTGTTAGCGTTTCCAGGGCCTGGGTGAGCTGGGCTAGCTTAGCATCCCTCTCCCTAGGGGCTAGATGGGCTAGATCTTGGACCTCCGCCTCCTCGCCATTGAGCAGGGCCTGGGCCAACTCGTAGTGGAGCTGGTAGGAGGAGCGGATCAGAGTGCGGCCGTACCACACCCTGTTGACAGCCATGGTGTGCCTGTCCAGCTCCCAGAGCACACTCATGGCATACCTGGACACCAAGACATAAAATGTCATACATACAATCATGAAAGTGGCATTATGTCCAATTTCAGATGGGATTTATGAATTGATTTAGTAACAAAACAAAATATGAACGAAAACCAACAAGCACAAACAACTCCATCGAAGAACCAGTCAAACCACTTGACATTGCTCAACATGCACAAACAACAAACAACACAGTTAAAAGTATCCTCACCTGTCCACTCCTCCAAGTAAAGAGCAGAGGTCTGCACTGAGGATAGCAGGAAGCATGTCATACCTCCGGTCTGCCAGGTAATAGGTTGTAGCCCTGGGAAAGGGATACATAAAAAAAACGGATACCACAAAAGGTGCCATTTTACAAAGAGTTAGCTAGCGTACATTTATCATGAGAAGGTCTTGAGTTACCGCCTTCACCATCCATATCAGTTTTTTCTTCCATCTCTGATGACCTCACCAAACATTTGAAAGGCATATAAAACCCTGCACAGTCCACTCACCTAGCACGGGCCTCCAAGTCTGTAAGAGTGCCCTCTTTGACAAAGTGTGTGACGTCGGCAATGTGGACCCCCAACTCCAGCCGGTTGCCACCGGGGAGGACCCGTACCGACAACGTGTCGTCCACGTCCTCGCAGCCCTGAGGGTCGATGCTAAACACAAGGTGTGTGTTCCTAAGGTCCATCCGTTTGCCTATCTGAGCCGGGTCAACTCGCCAGGGGCTTTCTGGAGAGTTCACAGGCATCTCCCGGAGCTGATCACACCCAAACACAGGTAACGGCAAATGATCAAAGAGATGCTTAGTTTAGGTGTGGATAGTATGCGTACAAACTTGTAGACACAAGTAAGCGAGAAATACACAACCTATTGACAAAGCTTAAAAGAAAAAAAGTAATGCTTTAAGTAACGTATAATTAAATCACTTGTCAGTCCTGCTTTAAGCTGCGTTGAATACCTGAGCTTCTGAAAAGGGGGACACATGAATGGAATTCTCTATGAGGATTGTTTGAATCTCTGTCTCTAGTTCTCCAGCCCGGCCCAGCACTCTGACACTGTGGCCATTTGGATAGACAGACGTGCTCTCCCAAGAATCCAGACGCACCACTACTCTAAAGTCCTGTACAGAGAGAAACATTGTCAAATTAACTACAGTATTTAGTAGTCTCCTAGACATCAACACTAGAACCGCCAGGGTTTGCTGTATACCTAAAAGTAATATTTACCAGTTCGCCTGGCTACCGCATTTCTAGTTAAAATAAATGTACTCTGTCATTGCATTAAAGAGCATCAGGTCTCCACAATATAATAGAATCTCATTGCATCCCCTAACTTTGAAATACAAATATTGTGATTGTGTAGACTACTCTGGACGTCAATGTCATAACATAGAATTAAAGGAATAAGATCATATTTGTTCTTAATGTTGTAAAGTTTGTGTGACCTGTAGAGCATCAGCCTGCTGGGTGCTGATGCGGATCTTGGGGATGCGCTGGTCCCAAGGGGTGACCAAGATGCGCTGAGAGTTCCTGCTCTGAGACTGGGTCTCCTCTCGAGGGGGAAAGGTCACTACATAGTCCCGCCAGTTCCTCTGGAGGATCCCCACCACTCTCCCTGCACATGCAGAAAACCTTATAGTTCACTGAAGTCTCCATAACTTCAGTGGCAATGATTACACTGATGCTGTATCCACACAGCGTTTTCAATGCTAGACTCAAAAGCACTTTATAGATGAATTTATTGGGATAATAAATCATGTTTTTTTAGCTGGACATTGTGAAACTAGCTCAAAGGTCTGCAGGACTGCATAACAAAAGAAAAGCTACCACTAGAGGGAGGCTTAATCTACTTTTCTGATCTTAATGGATATGGGAAGGTATGCGTTTTGTACCAAAGGCGTTCCACCAGCCTACCAAAGACTACACATGTCCAAATTCAGTATGTGGTATTTGGTTGTGACTGTGATTGTACCAGTAGGCAAGGGTTGGCTCCGCATCTCATCCTCGCTCTTCTCTTCCGCTGGCTCATTTGCCAGTGCCATTGTCCTCCCTTTCCATTCACTTTTTGGTAAGAGCTCCAAAGCAACCATGTCACCATGCACCGCCCGGTTACGATTCTTACTTCCACACACAAATACATCACTGTTCAGCTCTAGAAAGGAAAAACACAGAATAACGTGAGAATGAGAGTTGTCACAAAGTTGAGCAAAAGATAATTTCCTAACGTGATTCATAAGGAAATTGTTAACACTACTTCCGATCTGCACCCTCTCGTCAAAGGGGAATGTAAATATAAGTGATAGTCCCTGCCATGTCACACCTGCGTTCTTGTTAGTTGAACCCTCCATTCGTATGAAAGCCTCATGCTGCGATCGATGCTTATTCACATTTAGCGTTCCCTGTAAAAGGAGTTTAATTATTAATAATTTTAAAAAACTTATAAAAAATTATAATTATGAATAATATACAATAATAAATATCGAGAGAGGAAGAAAGCACTTGCCTGAGGAAAAAAAGGGCACATACAAGCATGACCAAGTAGGTTTGGCAGGCAGGACGCAGTGAATGCATTAAAACAAAAATGTCAACAGTGAATGGATGTGAGCAGTCAGTTACACTGGTAAATTGGTTAACTTTGAAAGGTTTTTGCTATGCATGGGGTATTATTTTGTATGTAACTATATGTAAAATATTACAATATAAAACACACACAGTAAGAAAGTCTAAAATCTATGAGTAGGAAGAACTGTTTTTTTATCTGGAAATGTTCCAGTTAATTTTAACAGCTTTCACATGGACACAAGCACACACATAAATCACATCATACTATTGCTAAAGATGCCCACCTGGATATATCTTCCAGACTTGATGCCAGCCTCAAGGACTTCGGCAGGCAGGTGTTCGGCATACTCTCTCTCGGCCCCCTCACTTTCTTTCTCCTGCAAGGCCTGGGAGATAGAGCAGTACAGCTCCTGAGCAGCCTGCATCTCTGGACAGAAAGTCTGCAGGTACTCCTAACCAGGCAAGGAGGACAAACATCCATGTTGTACTGTTCAAATAAAATAACTGGGTTCGCTTCTTTTATCTTGCGACAACAGTTTTCATTTACCTGACAAACTAAAATGGATTTGGACAACGTCATTGACTTAGGCAAACTGATGTGGCACAATATGGTTGTGTGTATTTCACCTGAGTAGAGATGACAAACACCCCGGCGTTAAGGCTGCTGTACTCTGCCACTGTTCCCCGGTCCTCTGTGATCATAACCACAGGCATCAGCCCAGCCAGGTGGTTATGGTACCACACTGCTGCATGATACACACATCTGACATAACACACACAGGGAAGCAGGTAGTCAGGCATAATTCTAAATGTGTGTGCCCTTGTCCAACACAAAATAACAGCTTCTAAACAACACAGAACACAGACTTGGCACTATTACAAATATATTATCAGCTTAAAAGCAAATGTAGGAAAGATTTCAGCCTTGTACTGCTTCCATTGAACGATTGTTTGCCTACCTTTTTGCTCTCATTTGCATTTCATCCAATACCTACTGAAACATTTTTGTTTCATCAACAAATCTAAAAGTGAAAAACCCATGCAGTGTGAAGTGGTAAGGCAAAACTATTTAATTTCGAAAGCCATAACAATTTCAGTTTCATTGACAGTATTGTATATGTATGTATGTATATATGTATATATACTGTATGTATATATATATAAACACACAAGACCACTGACCTAGTCTGCCATTTGTCCTGGGTCTCGCCCTTTTCCCTCGGGCAGTAGGAATACTCCTGGAACTCATTGGCAAACAACACACAGTCGTGGCGAGGGTCCTTCAGCAGGCTGCGCAGCCTGTTGTACTGCCTGTTTAAACAAACCAAACCTTCAAAACACGTATGACCAGGGTATGTTTGTGATATTGATGAGGAAATCCCTTAGAGCATAGGTTTTTTGTGATGCACTGAAGCACAATAAAGTTATTTACCATCATATTCCATCTATCTACAAAAAGGGTAGGCTATGCAACGCACTGCAAAATAAGCTTACAAACCAAAGTCTCAAAACAGTGGATTTCGCAATCTACCTACTGTTTATGAATAGTGCAGCACAGCATTTCTTGGCATTCCAAACAAAATTAAATGAGTTACTCCACTTTAACCAAAAAGAGTGTGTTTGCACTTAATGTTTAATAATATGTGAAATGGGTTTTCTAATTTGCTCTACTGGACCTGTTGTTAATCTACATGTTGCATACTTTAATGATGAAAAAAGAAGGCTGCCACAGCCCATCTACCAATAATAGACAGGGTTATGACAGTAACTGACTATACCTGCGCCCTCTGCTATGCTGCACAGCTAGGCAAGCAGTCTGGGTGAATATGATGCCCTGAAGTTCCCTAAACTCCAGGATCTCAAGAAAGTCCCGCACGACACATGCATCAGGAACCACATAGTGGGTCGCATCACTGGACAGGACTTTACCATCTGTAAAGAGAACACAGGGAAATAGATATAGTCACAACAGTAAAGTTAATACTACACTTAAGTTTCCTAAGTTATAGAAAATGCAGACAGGACCAAATGTATGCAATATGACCTGTAATCCCTTTGTAGAGTTCAATATGTTAACTGGTGGGATACAAGGAAAGTGATAGCACATTTACATGTCCGGACAATTATCGGTAAGTATTGACAGGTCTAGAATTAACAGCTTGCAAGTGTTGCCATGTCCGCACAGGAGCATGCATTGTTTTCAGTTCATCCCCACATGCGACTATACATTTTTCGCCCAATGAAAGGACGCTCTCACAGTCCAAGAGATTAAGCAAAAACAGGAGACGGTGTCACTCTCAGAGATCAGAGAAGAGCGCGATTCTTAAGTTCTTAGTTTTTAAAGCAGCAATAAAACTTGTAATTTATATTATCTGCCTTTAAACAAGGCACTGCTGGAAAAGAGACCTGGTCTCAGTCGGTTAACCCTGTATAAATAAAATAAATAAAAACCCGGACAAGCTCGATCGAATTCGAATGAACCAGCACCAGCCAAATAAAATCGGTGTTCTGAAATTCTGAGCCTCCCCCTCAGGATGGGCTACCTTCGCAAACTGGGCATGAGCCATTACTTGGTAGCGCATTCTGAGTGGTAATTTCTCCCTGTCAAAATTGCCAAAGATGTCCTTATTTTTTCTATTTGAAGATTGGTCTATTCAAAATCCTTATCCGTCATTGACCCATAAAAAACCGGACAAGCACGATCGAATTCGAATGAACCAGTACCAGCAAAATAAAATCGGCAACAGCTTTTCACTTCAATGTACAAGCGTGGCGCTAGTTAACTTTACTAGCTCACGTTAGCTAGCCCTTTTCTCTGGCTAGTTAGTGCCTGGTGCAACACGATCATTATCAGCGAGGGGTCGGTGGCTCTCTATTGATAAATTATAATCAGCCTTAGGTGAGCGGGTTCTACCTTTCTCAAGTTTTGCCTATCTAGTAACGTTGGATACGGTTAGCTAGTTCTGAAGCGCTCGAGTTAGCATAAATAGTTTACCGTTAGTACAGTCTGCTTGACAAAGAGAGCTGAAACAAGGGACATGCTCCCTTAAATAATGTTCTCGAACTACCCGAACCTTCCGACCTCTGGTGCTCTTCAGCTGTAGCACCTTTTCAGTTTTAATCATTGTCTATTCATTCCAGGCGGCGACAAGCTGGTTTTATGGTAGCTAAAAATACAGCTATGATAGCTTTATTGGTAACTAACGGGTGAATCAAAAGTTGTAAACAGGACATCTAGGCACCTCTGCGCAATCGCAATAAGGGTTGCCAGGTCAGATGAGTCTTTCTAACCAGCCTTAAAATCAAAGCAGAGCCCTATTAGCCCTTGTTCATTGCTGGGGATAGTAAGGCGTGTTTGTTTTGTGAGTTCACCACTGCGCAATGGCTATTACAAGAACACTTGATTAAAGATGACTGCAAAAAAAAAAAGGAATGATGAATACAATGTGTTAGGCAATACATGCTTAAACTTTATTTTTTTAATATAATTTTTTCATTTTATCTAAAAAATGCTATACATTATTATAATTATTATCATTATTATTGTTGTTGTAGTTGATATAATTATCATTAATATTTCTTGTTATTATTATAACGTCATGGGACCTCTCCCAAATGTGGGACAGGTGTCTGCGCTCGTGACGTCAGAGCACAGAAAAACGAGCTTCGCTCGAGCAGTCACACAAGGAGAAGACCAAGATGTGAGTAGTGAAAACCAGAGACATATGCCACGAATGATGAGAGAACTTCAAGTGTTAGTCTATGTAGCTTGACATTGCTCAGAAGTGGACTCCTACATAATATATTTAAGAATAGTTTAGGTTATGAAGCTACTCATTCACAACATAATTCACATCTAGCAGCAGTGTCATTATTTTGAGACTTTGATTCGGAAAGGTAAGCACACTTTTCAAAATGCTATCTGACCACTTAATTTCTAGATAGTCTACAAATTCTAATTACTCATATTTTAATCAGCCGTTTGCTACAATTATGTCAGTTTTGACACGGGGTAAGGCACACAGCTGACATTTTTACAATTCTGATTAAATTAATTTAAAGTTAGTTTGTTGAGGTTTGTAACTCTAGACCCTACACATTGTATTGCGATAATTATCGAAATGTTAGAATCCGACATTTGGCTCAACATATTACTGTATTAAGTATGTTATTTGAACTTGCAGTTATCTGTTAAACAAAGATAATGTATGCAATTATTGTGTAAGGTTTAGTGCTATTTGAAGTTTTTGAGTAATCTGAAACTCGATTAATGTTGTCCAAATAAATTATGTTATACGATTATAGATGTCATCAAATCATCTTTCACAACCTTCAGATTATATATGCATAGACGGAATTTCGCTGAATTCCACATTTGCATAAAACAGTAGACAATGACATCAGAGACTTCATGAGAACAGCACACCACTGCCACTAGATGCAGGTATTGTGCAGGTAGCCTAGCTAAAGGACCAGACATGTTCTATGTATAATAAGCCCTACTGGTTAATGCAACCAAAAAAACGTATACATTTTATCATTAATATGCCAAATTCATGCATTTCAATTAGGCGAATCACTGTGCGGGCAATGTTGCGAAGTGAGCAAACACCCAGGTTTACCCTACAAAAGTGTTACAAGGATTTTGTATTCAGTTGAATTTCCATAAAGTGGCTTCGCAATGCTGTTCTAAATTGCAATTTCAACAGGATATGTATATAATGTTTAGAAAATGTTTGCCAAGGCATTTGTCTCCTATTGTGCTTCAGCAATAACAGTATTGCATTTTTTGATAACTGCAGCTCTTTGTGTTATTGGAAGTTATTTTGCGTTTGACGATGCTCAAGGCTCTGGTTGTAATAGGAGAAAAATTGTGCGTGCCTCTAAAAACTGAACATATAAGAACAAATTGCCCAGTGCACAGTACTACATAAGCAGTTGAGTCTTCAGTACCCACTTGGAAAATCATTGTAAAGCCTAGTCCGTGGCATGTAGCAATTGCCTACACAGGGAGTAGTTGACAGACATAATGAAAATATATCAAAATATTAAAAAAAAGTGTTCTCTGCTGCAAGTTGTACACTGACAACATAACATAGATGTTATACATAGTGCTGTGTTACATTTACATACAAAACTATGGCTTTATGGATAACGTCTATTTGACACAGAGTGTGGGGTTGCCTTTTCTGAATATATCTCAGTCAATTCATTCACTTCGCTGTAATTACCCTTCGGAACAATTTAGATTAAGAATTCAGTAACCAGTCATGTTTCCAAATATGATCTGCTACAAGTGGGCTGAAAAGAAGTTGATTGAGCTTTAGAGGCTAGATACTATACTCCTTTAATTTGAGTTTGTCTGAATGTGACCTGCACCAGGGAGAGTATAAGTTTCCAGTCTGGTAAACCTTTTCAACTGGGAATCTTCCATGCATGATCAATAAATGTAATCAGTGTTGATTAATGGAAGATCATTGACTGTTGTTTCTCAAGGACAAGCTTTATTGGAGTACTGGTGTATGGCTGTGCATTGTAAGCCCTGCCTGCAGCTATAATACTCGTTTAGGCTGTATCCAAGATAGCTCAAAATATGCAGACTGAAGTAACTGATCTTAGGGAATAATAATAACCCAACCTTTAGAATTAGAGAAAAACATGTGTAGAAAGACTATTTAAAAAATGATAGCTGCCGTATATTCACTCATATGTTAACAAGTAAACATGAGTTGTGAATTTTGAATTCGTCATAACACTGAGACAAAAAGAGAATCCATTAAGGCCTGGAGCCTATGGCTTTCTTCATTTTATTCATCCTACAACAAAGGCAAAGTGGGGAGAACAAAACTGACAGGACAGAGAAGAAAGGGAACAGGAACAACTTAAAAGTAAGTTGCCTTGTGCCTGGTGGGCACTATAGATGGAACAAAAAAGGCCTGGTTCTGAATGACCTCCTTAAGTTAAATTGACTTCTGTTGCATATGTTTTCCTAACATATTGCCAAGGTGGGTCCCGCTAAACCAATGTTGGAGATTCATATGGGAGGTTTTTATACATAGAGGGATTGGGGTGTTTGGCGTTGAGTTATCTTTCAGTGTGTGTTAGACTGTCTTTAAGAGTCAATTCAATATTTTATTGTTATTTTCTTGAATGTTTTGGCCACCCTGTTTGATTGATACGTGTTAAGTAAGTGTCAGTGTCCATTTATTTTAGGCCAACGTGTGATTTTGGAGAAATTAACATCCAGCAAGTAGAATTTGGGCTATAAATGAAGTTGTCCACTAAAAGCTAAACAGCTTTGACAGCTTTTCTCAGTAAAATACTTTGAGAGGAAACATTTTATGGTGGATTACAGTAAGCCCAGCAGAGCACAACAGGACTCTTGCAGCAAAGGAATCTTCTTTAATGTGTCTGCAGCTGAGTTGATTGACAAGTCAGGGACAACCAGTGAAATAATATATATATATATATATATATATATACATATATATATATATATATATTACATATTTCTTCATCATCTGACTATTTTTTCATTATATATAATAAAGAATATGATGGTCTTTTAACTGTATTTTTAAGACCTATAGTGTAATCACACATAGGTAGAGGCCTAATAAAGAATTATAGTTTAACCAGGTTAGTTTTACAGATTGAAGTGACTTTGGCTGTTAATTTACCTGTTTCAAATACACTAACATATATGTTGGTGCTGTGCATTGAAAATGCCATGGTCTCAAAAAACTGTAGGTATGCTCACATAGTAATTATAACTGACAATCTTCAGAGATTTAAAATGCTTAAGTATTTAGTTCGTAATCAGATGCCTGTAGGCAGTCATATTAGCTTTAGTGTTTGCATCTTTTCACTGGGATTAGGATTGGGTTTAAGAACTTTAAGAGGTGTTGAAGTGACATT
>JAVQIZ010029184.1:0-11760 GCA_036023535.2 Galaxias brevipinnis
TTGTCACCATTCTGTCGCCTGCAGACGAGGATCATGGGTAAGGGCTGCCCGCTGGCGTGTGAGTCAGAGGCACTGCTCTCTCTTTCTCTCTCTCTCCATCTCCACGTCTACCTCTCTTCCTTTTTCAAATGTTCCATTCATCCTGTCATGCTGAGGTAGTGATCAGGTCGTCATGGAAATCTGCTATGTAGACAGCAGTTTAAAGTGGCGCTAAATAGAGTTCTTCTTATCACGATCTCTCCCTCCCTCCCTCCCTCTCTATTCTCCAGCTGTCTGTATCTCACCACAGCAATCACTCTGTATGGCTTTGGAGTAGTGCCCTGACATTCAATTAGGTTGCACAGTGTAGGGCTGCCGTACAGTTTGGGTGTGCGCGTGCGTTTGGGTAAGTGAGTGTGTCTGTCCCTAGCTGTCATCTCCTATCTAGGCCGATCTCCATGTGTTTCATCCAAATCAGTGCTCAGAGCCCACCACCTCCCCACAGACCAGACTCAGTTTACCTCCTGAACCATGCACGTGTGTGTGTGTGTGTGTGTGTGTGTGTGTGTGTGTGTGTGTCTGTGTGTGTAAGCACATTGAATTGCCTATGCGTATAGAAAGTGCTATAAACATACACTTGATTTGATTTGTGTGCATTTCCCTACAGATGATGAAGGCCCCCCCCCGCCTCCCTCTGCCTCCCTAAGGGCCGATTCTGAAACCTTTTTGTATTAGTAGTGGGACTGGGATATTGATGTGCTTTCGTGAAATAGAGACACAGTCTGTCATTGTCCTTTGCAGTGGACGCTTGACATCACAGTTTGAAGTCTTTGAGTCTCGTCCTAAATTTAGACTAGACAGAGGGTCTGACTAGGGATGCTGCTCTAGAAACCAAATATAACGCCAGCTCTGTCTTTGACTTCTTCTTCTTCTTCTTCTTCTCTCTCTCTCTCTCTCTCTGTTTCTCTCTCTCTCTGTCTTATTTTATCTTCTCTTAGACAAACCGATCTTTAATTATTCCTTTCTGTTGGTCTTTTTTCTTTTGGCAGTTTTATCCAAATCTGATAGGTTAACCTCAAACACACGTTCAGAATATTATAAAGAACTCACTCCACACACAGACGAAAACACACACACCATCCAGACCCATAGTTAACACTCTTAACAGCCTGTTACAATTTCCCTAATTTATCAACTGCTGTCAGACGTTGATTACACACAGGTAATACATCAGTGAAGAGTTTGTGTGTAAGTGTGTGTGTGTGTGTGTGTGTGTGTGTGTGTGTGTGTGTGTGTGTGCGCATCTACAGACAAGGTCAGGAGAAGGAATAGAGAAGCATTGAGGAGGAGCGAGAGGGACAGAGATCCAGACGGTGGCCAGGAGCAGATGAAGGAGAAGGGGAGGAAGTGTGTTGTTGGCAGACGGAGGATGGAGAGAGGAGGACAGACAGAAGAGTGAGGAGCGGCTTTAGCCAAAGGGAAGAGAGGAAATTAGAAGAACAGTGATTAAGATAAATGTCGTACTGTTTGTGTGTGTATGTGTGTGTGTGTGTGTGTGTGTGTGTGTGTGTACCTGAGCTGAATTGATGCTCGTCTTCAGCCGGAACTCTGAGGCCTCAGGCCACACTTTGCTTCTTCCTGCTGCTGCTACATGTCTAATTGAGTGTGTGTGTGTAAGTGTGTTTGTGTGTGTGTGTGTGTGTCTGTCTGTCTGTGTTTATGTGTGTGTGTCAGTGTGTGTGTTGCTGTGATAATGTTTGAATGCATGTTATTTTGGAATCGTGTTGGTCTGTGCGGGTTTGCCTACACCTGGTGTGTTGTTTGTTTGTTTGTTTGTGTGTTGCTGTGATCGTGATGTTGTCCTTCAGCCTACGTGTTTGTGTTTCTTTTTATGTGTAGGTGTGTATTTCTTTCCCAGGTTTGTGTATGCCTATGTGTGCACGGTAGCATGGTTTTGGTTGTCCAGCTGTTAAAATAACTCGAGGTTGATGTTTCATCACTTGCCCTGTGCTAGTTACCAGACAGCTAGGAGCTTTGTCGATGTCCCCGGACTTGGCCTGGTAACATACAAAGATAGCTAAGCGCTATCTCATTACGGAGACCTTCGCTTGAAATGTTGTTCTGTTTCAGATACAGGTATCTATGATCCACAAATAATCACTTAATTCTATGTCCCCTTCATCCATGCACTGAAATATCTGATTAACAAGCATGTTTAGTTTTGTACTTTTGTTTCTCTTTTTCAATTAAATTAACAAACTCCATTACCCAACGGCAGCCATCTTATGAAACTTGTTGCATATAGAACACATACTACTTTCAGTTTATTTATTGTATTATTGTTTAGATGTTGTGTGTGTGTGTGTGTGTGTGTGTGTGTGTGTGTGTGTGTTTGTGTGTGAGAGGGTGGGTGGGTGTGGCCAGACTCTCTGAGTGCATGCAGTTGATCTCAGGTGGCCGTCTGTGACATACTTTACCATAGCAACCCTAACTTCTCTGACCTCCTGGTGGTAATACCTCTCGTGTTGTCAGCAACCCACACACACCCGCTCACAAGCTAACGTGCACATACACGCACACACACACACAAACACAACGAACCTCCACACCTTCTGTTTTCTTGATTCAGAGAAGGAATTGATTTAGTGGGTGAGTAGGCAGGCTTTGCGATGCGTGTGTGTGTGTGTGTGTGTATGTGTGTGTGTTTGTGTGTGTCCATGTGTGTACTGTACATGTGTGTGTGCAGAGTGGGTGTTTTCTTCCCAAGGTCACACGATATGATAATTTAGTCAGCCACACACTCAAACTCCGTCTTAGGTAAACAAGGAGTAGAAAGAGTAGGGGTGGGAAGAAGAGAGAAGGACTGAGGAGAGGGAGGAGGACAAAAAGAAAAGATTCTAAGTTGGATTGTAGTTGTGGTAGAATATACTTGCAGTGATTGCAGGCTTGATTTAGGTCTTTCCTGTGTGTGTGTGTGTGTGTGTGTGTGTGTGTGTGTGTGTGTGTGTGTTGTATCTTTCTGAAAGATCAATAGTCAGACGTCTGGGACTTGTTAGTCATGTGACGCTTGTTTGCTACGTTCCCTTTCCCTCTCCTTCTTTTGCAGCCCTTCATCCCTTCATCCTTGTTGTAAATCTACTTCTTCCTCCCTGTGTCTGATTCCCTCCCTCTTCCTCTCTCTCTCCCTGTATCCCATGTCTGCATGTGTATGAGGGATCCACACGGTTGACATGACAACAGACAGACCATGCCATTGGCTGTGGTCTTGATGACATCATTAGTGGTGTCGTCCAAAAAACTGTCATCCTGCTTGTGATGCAGCAATCTCTCTATCTCTTTCTCTGTTTCTCTCTCCCTCTCTCTCTCTCTCTCTCTCTCTTTCTCTCTCTCTCTCTCTCTCTCTCTCTCTATCGGTGGATCTGAGGGGTGGTGAGTAACGTTCTACCCCAACGCGGCAGACGGGTTACCATGGCAATGCCATTTTAAACAAACAGCATGTTCCATGGACCAGACGATGAAGCAGGGAGCGACGGGAGGGAGCAAGGATGGAGGGAGGGGGACTGGCTAAGGAAAAAGATAGAATCAAATGACGGTGTGATGGGGAGGAAAGGGGAGAGAGGAGCAGAAGGAGTGTCTGTGGAGAGACTGTGGCGGTTTGGGCAGGTCAGGGCAGAGCCAGTGGCTGATGCTGTGGTGTGGCTGGAGGAGGCCCACGGCCCCATCACCTCTTAGTCCAGCTCCTCCAATAGCAGCCCCCAGGGCAGGGGAAGGGCTCCTCACGAGGAGATGGTGGGCCTACAGGTTGTCTTCAGGTCACCACCGCTCCTGGGCCTGCTTTGAATGTCGCTCACCTCCCTGCAGTCGTCTCTTCATCACGCTCTTTGGCTGCCTGAAAATGTGCTTATCCCCTTCTTTCTCCTCCTCTTCCTCCTCCTTCTTACAATCCTCCTCCTCTTCTGGCTGTGCCTGCTTGCTTACTTTTTTTCTCGCTCTCTCACATTATATCGTTCCCCCTCCGTCTTCACTCTTTCTCTCTTTCTCTCCCTTTTCTTCCCGCTGGACTTCTCCTCCTCCATCGTTCCTTCGTTCACCCCCCCCCCCCCCCTCTCTGTCTCTCACTGTCAGTCTAATGATAGTTCAGGAGGCTCTGGGGCATTTTCCTCCAATCAATATTAGATGGCAATTACCAGCCCTGGATTATTAATATTCCCAATGAAGTCTCACCTCTGAAGTACCTCCACACAGCAGCGTTCACAAAGACACACCGTCTCATACATACGTACATGCGTACAAACACGCACACACACACACACACACACACACACACACACACACACACACACAAAATACACACGCATACACATGCACATACAAAGGGCAGGTGTTTATGAGTGGTATTTATGCTTTAGATATGATTGATGTCCCTAGGCCATGAGTGTAATTTGTCCCACGTATGATTTAGCTGTGTAATTACGGGCCGGGACATTACGTGTCAGAGGTAATACATAGGAAGGTGTGATATTGATGCTGTATTGAAATATGTGTGTTTGGCTGTGACTGCTTAGACATAGAAACCCATTAGGGACCCTGCTATTTTCTGAACGCAGTGGGATTTAAACAGGCATGGCCCTAACCCTAAACCCTACGCAAATTGTAACCATTGATTATGCTAGTATAGTATTTAAAAGAAAACAAAATGTTTGAGAAACTTGAGCATGAGTGACCGGGGGAAAGCGATGCCTTGCAATATTGTCCTTTGTCAATCACATTCTATCAAATCATTGGTCCATTTGATTTATTGTTTGTAGAAGGTGCACCACTACTCTGTAGGCTCTCCAGATGAACTGGACCCAAGAGCTGTCTATCTCAAAAAACTATTTAATAAACGCTATAGCTAGTTTTATCATCTTTTAATCTTCCATAATCAGCCTAAAACAAATCGTCTCTGTGCTGTAGTTTCCTCCATAGTTTGCAGAGGAGTAACGTCGAGATTTGGAGAGAGAGAAAGAGAGCTTAGACAGAGGCAGGCCGGGTTTAGATTGTGCAAAATGACTCAGTAGTAAGGACCACATCCCTCAATGCCCACTAATCTAATACATTAAGTATCAATTTGGCAAATGCATACTCCCTATCAGTGGACTTCCAGAAAAACCCTTAACTAGTTTGCAAGGAGCAGCTTCCCTCTCTTTGTGTGTTGATTTCACAGAGCTCTCTATGACCCTGTTTGTTTTAATGGCTGTGTGGTCGTGTCCATGTAATCTGAGCCGAGTGCTACTCTGCGAGCCCAGAGCAGCTCCAGCGATGGAGCAGGGTGATAGCAGCCCAGGGCAGCTCCAGTGATGGGGCAGGGTGATAGCAGCTCAGGCTCTAACTAGCCACACTACTGCATGGCACTGAGTGAGACTAGCCTTCCATATAATGGCCTAGTCCCACCAGCGTTATGTGCTGCTAGCATGCCAAGGCCCAGAGCCTTGGAACAGAATACTGGAGTGTGTGCGTGTGTGTGTGTGTGAGGGGGACGGGGGGATTCAAGTCTCAGTTAAATAAGGGAATGTGCTACTTAGCGAGGCCCAAATTTAGCTCATTGTACTCATTCTACATTGTTCACTCACAGTCACACACGCTCCCTAACATTGTTAATGCTTTGTGTATATGTGTGTGTGCTAGTGTGTGTGAGTGAGTGTGTGTTTGTGTGTGTGAGTGCTTGTCTAAGTGTGTACCTCTCTGTCGGGCATCTGGTCGTCATCAGTGTTAATCACCCAAGGTTCCTATAACTCCCTGTGACGGAGCATAGTAACACACACACACACACACACACACACACACACACACTAGAAGATGACAGGATACAGTCAGGAAGGAACAAGGGAGGTACGAAAAGATAGGTTGCATATAATAGGTGGAAAAAGTAATCAACAAGGGAAAGGGGGAGAGGACGGGGGAGGCAGGAGGAAGAGAAGAGGCCCGTCATGTCATCCTTCTTTTCCTTTGCCTCCATCTTTCTGCCGATCTCTTTGGTTTCTCTTACCGTACGTGTCCAGAATTAAGTCAATGAGCATCCCTGCTGCTCTGTTGATATAGCTGTCCTCCCGCTCGTACAGTAGTCAGAAAGGTATGTGTGCTGACGTTGGCCGTTTGCGTGTGTGTGGGCTGGCGTGTGTCTAAGGACTGTTTGCAGATGCTCCGCATTTCTTTTGTCCCTCTACTTTATGGTGTAACTTGGATGAATCTCTATTTTTTCTTTTCACTTGTTTGACCTTAATTCAGCATACAAAGTGTCTAAAAACAGAATTGACATGTGATCTACATGGTACGATACTGTTTATCTTGTATTCCTGTAGAGCTTTGATTGAACAATTGTGTGTGGAATGACACATTTTCAAACATCTTTTAAACAATCTCACGTTTGAGTCTCTCCACATTTGAAATAGCCTGGAAACTTGCTTTATGTCCATTTTTGGCTGCTAACAATGTTCAAATTGCTTTATGAAACTGGGATAGAGTTTTTTTTCGGGTATTTGATCTTAGTCCCCATGTCGGACAGAACAGGACTTTTATTTTCTGAACTGAGCAGGGCCAGCTGTTCTGAATTCTACAGCAGAGTATAGAGTGTTATTCTAAGCTCAGTTTGGCTAGATGAGACAGCTAATGAAGGAATTGTTCCTCAGAGTGTCACATCATCTGTTCTAAAGAAGCACAACTGTGTTAACAGTTAACACCAGACATATGTGGGACCTGATTTTCTCTCTCTCTCTCTCTCTCTCTCTCTCTCTCTCTCTCTCTCTCTCTCTCTCTCTCTCTCTCTCTCTCTCTCTCTTTTTCTCTCCCAATGTTCAGTTACTCCCTAGTCCCGTTGGGCAGTTGCAGGTCGTACTTCACTGAACTGGGAAATGCGGATTTCTCCGTCTTCTCCAGCTCCCTCAACTACAGGCTACCAACGTTATTCACTAATGCCAGGAGCTGTCTGGTGAGCAAAAGTGATATTGGTTTTTCAATAGATTAAACTCCAAAAAATTACCGCCTTTTTCGATTGGTGACCTCAGAATAAGTGTTTTTTTAAAACCCTTTTTTATTTTCTCAGGGGATAAAAAATGTGTCCCTGAGCAGGGATAATGTGGAGGTTCTGGGTAACATGTGCTGCACCCTGGAGGGGTCCTACATCCAGATGTCTGACCCACTTGTCCTGGAGACACTCAAGAGCTGCCCAGACCTCACTAGTGGGCAGGTGGCCGGAATGGAAGCCCTGCTGCTTTCAGGGACCACTACATATGGGTGTGTACATTGTCACTCAAACACTTTGTGTCTGTTTATGTCTGTATCCACACTCAACCAAAGGATTCTCAAAAAAAGATTTCTTTATTCTTAAATTCTTTATTTTTAGGCCTCATCAATACATTAAACAGAATAAAATAAACGATATGGATTACAGTCATAATGCTGTATTTTAGATTACTTTATTATATAATTACATGATAAGCAATGTTTATTTTTTCTGCTATCAGCATTCCTTCAACATGGAGTAGAACTACTTTAGATAACCTGGGTATCTTGCCACTCTACCTGACTACAAACTTCTATGGAAACTTTGACACTGTGAGTCATGAATAAAACAATGCCTCTCAATTGAATGGCCAATACTGAAAATGAACAGGAATTGCAGTTGTTGCCAGAGCAGAACAATACCTTCCGATTTGATCTTAAAGTTAAATGAGTGACAAACAAACATTTGTATGTGTTTTTGAGAGAGACAGGAAGAGTGAAGGAGCGGGGAACATATAGCTGTGTGTTTGTGCGGTGTTCAGTTTGTGTTAACTCAATGGGTTTCCTTCAACAGGCAACAAAGAGGCGATTCCTAAGGTCCTTCTTGAAGGTGCTGAGGTCTAACAAAGTGTCAAGGAGAAAAATAGCTGCGATGAGAAAAGCCATAAGGAATTCCATCAACATCAAGAGCAAACGCTCCATCAGTGAGTGTTTGGTATACAACATAATCACCTTCACGTGTCATGCTTTTCTCAGTACCAGATCTATTCATTTCCTCACCTTTCATTCCTATCATTGTGTGCTGTAGCTGCTGATTGCACGGGGGAAGAAATCACCCTGGTTACAATCAGCGATGCAGCCTTCCCCTTCGATTACGATCTGGCTCAGTTCAACTTCTGCCTCGACAACCAGACCGTCAAAAACAACCTGGGGGCCATCACCTCAAACGTAGACCAGGCAGACTACCTCAGCGTAGTTCTTGCAAAGCTCCGACAGGTACCGACCACAAGTACAAAACAAGCATTCACCTCCACACTGCTATGCTAGGAAGTAGCAGCATTTTACAGAGGCCATACATACAGTAAGTACATAACCAACATAGAATGAGGTTATGACACTTGCTTTACTCATTGTCCACTAAGGCCTACGCTACCCTGGGTGCCATCCCAGATGAGCAGGTGCAAGTCCTAGGACCCGCGTCCCGCCAGGCCACTGTGGACGACATCAACCTGTGGAACATCACCACAATCGACACGCTTTCTGCCCTAATGGACCCTTCAAATGGGAATTGGGACCCAGCCCTGGTCAGTTCTGAAAAAAATTAAATAACGTACATCATCACTACAATCAATGTCTTTATTTAGAATAAATCAAATAAGGGCAGGTCCTTTCTCTTGAAGCCTATGGTGCAACCTTACTGCCATTGTGAAAGTATCCCCCTTACCTCTTCCAATCCATTACGATGTTATGTAGCAGAGCGCTGAGTGTGTGTGCGTGTGTGTGTGTGTGTGTGTGTGTGCGTGTGTGTGTGTGTGTGTGTGTGTGTGTTTATTTGCATCTATTTCAGGCCAAAGCCATTATCACCAAGTATTTGAGTCAAAGTGGTAAAACTCTGGGCACCGCCGAGCTCAACTCCATTACTGGGCCCAACCTGTGCGCTCTTGATGCCAACGTTCTAGCTACTATCACTCCTGACAGCCTCAGGTGAGAGGGAGTTGGGGTCTCAAGTCGTCTCCAAGAGAGATGCGGACGTCGTCCTAACAACTATCACCCTAGACCAAAACAATGTCATACCTTTTGTGCCTTCATTCGAAACCCTTTGCTCAGTTGTGTTTTGTCTGATTCTTTCTCGCTGGCAGTAAGACCAATGTCCTGGTAGTGTCTAACTGCACACTGGAGAAAAAGCAGATGCTGTTCTCTATCGCTGAAAAAGCCTTCCCCACGACCCGCGCAACTGTATCCACCACTAATTACCAGCTCATACAGCCATACCTAGGTCAGTTCCCACAGTCTTGCCTGCACACACACACTGAGTCTTCTGCTCTCTACCTCTTTCTCTATAAGTCACGGTTACATCTACACGGTCTGTTAACCCTCAACCCATTGTTCCCCTCTTCACTATGGGTACAACAGGTGGTGCACGTAGTGCATATATTCAGACTCTGGCTTCATCCAACATCAGCATGGACCTGGCAACATTTACCAGTCTGGATCCAAACGTCACACAGGTCAGTGTTTAGTTTGTTATCATAGGTGGGAATTAATACATTTATTACACAGAAGAGGAAAAATGTGATACTACTTCAATCATCCTTCCCCAGGGTTTGTCTGTCAATCAAGTCAGAGATCTCTTGGGCTCCAACCTACCACAACTGAAGTCCTATGAGAACCAGACTGTGGTGCAGAGCTGGATCACAAGTACGCTCCAGTCCGACCTTAACACTCTTGGCTTGGGGCTGATCGGGGGCAGGGCTGACATCACTGCCACCACCAGCTCCAGTTCTGGGACCAGCATGGCCAGCGGGACTACTGGCGGGTCTGCAATGACTGCAGCGCCTGGCGGGTCTGGAACAACTGCTGCATCTGGCGGGACTGCAACGACTGCTGCGTCTGGCGGGTCTGCAACGACTGCTGCGTCTGGCGGGTCTGCAACGACTGCTGCGTCTGGCGGGTCTGCAACGACTGCAGCGTCTGGCGGGTCTGCAACGACTGCAGCGTCTGGCGGGTCTGCAACGACTGCAGCTTCTGGCGGGTCTGCAACGACTGCTGCGCCTGGCGGGTCTGCCACGACTGCTGCGCCTGGCGGGTCTGCAACGACTGCTGCGCCTGGCGGGTCCACCACAGGTGAGATGACTGTTCCAACAGTAGATGGAGCTCTGTAAAGGGAGAGACAAACCCTGTACATGTTTTTGAATAGATACTTTTAATAATATTTCAATATATCTTGTGTTTTGCTCTTTGCTTGTAGGCAGCGGAGGGGCGAGCGTCCAACCCACATTTGGCTGCTTCTTACTGCTTCTTGTTGCTCTCTCCATCACCAGCCTGCGCACACTACAGTGATGATTTTGAAGCTGTACCCAAAATGGTTATATTTGGTGAATAGACAATAGATCTAAATATAGAATCAGGGGTTTAAATTAATATTCTATTTCTATAGTATTTTTACATGACCAAAATGTGCATAAATTTTTTTTAAATTACATGTTAGTTTTGTATTCTATACTGATATTGTAAATATCATTTAAAAGTCTTTATGGTCCTCCACTATTAAAAAAACTGTAATTACAATTACCCAATAGTTTTGTTTACAGTTATGTGTACAGGGATCAAATTATTGGTTGGTCTAATATTTTTTTTTACAGATGACCTTGAGGTCTTGCATCTATATCAAATCATTATTCAATTTTTATTATTCTTAGTTAATGCTTGTTTTTATTTAAAGCTCACTGCTATATCCACTTTTTACAGGTGAGAAAAATCAACAACTTTTTGAAAACATTTAATTGCAACATCATTCAATTGTTTTGCTTATTATACTAGAGTTCCACCAGTAAATCTATAGCTTCCATAAACGTCATAAAAACATGAAACAATGCACCCTATCGTTTTTTTACAAATAATAAGTATGAAGATTGAATGGAAAACAACAAAGAGTTTAATTTAACTGCATTACAAGTTCATAACAACACAAATTGCCTGAATTATTATAATAAATGTGAGCTTTCTCCATAGTCTACTAAAACATTTTGATGTTTGTGAAGTCAGTTTGGCATCATTGCAAAACATCAAATTGAGCACATACAACACTTTACATCACCCAACTCTATTCTTCAAAATAATATTCTGTTGTCAAAGTGGCACCGAACAAATTATATAAGTTCATAGAAGCAGGTAAATCCAACATTATGGAACTTTTAGATCTAGTTAAATTCAGTTAACCAAATTTAGCAATAGGAGCAATGGGAGCAGTCAGGGTATTCATATCAAAGAGTCAAATGATGCAGTGAGGAAATGATGTGTATTGAGGCATTATAAACGCTTATAAACCCCCAGAACAGTCTTGCAAGCTGGACAGAAATGCTTGGCATTTCTCAGGCGGTCTACACAGAATGGGATGAGACAGCAACCCAGCACAAAGCTAAAAGGAGTAGAGAGCAAAAAGGTTCAAGGTAAAACAGCCATTTGAAAAGACTTGCACAGCAGTCCTGTCAGTTTTCTTTCAAGCAGTTCTTTTAATATAAACACTCCCAAATATTGCATTTCATTGGCAAATCTTGTGTAATATAACATCACACTAAAATTTTAAGTGTTCTACAATGAACCTGTCTAGCTACGGATGTAGCCCAGTTTTCCTTGCAACTTATTACGTACCCACAGAAGAAGAGGCCCCCACAGAACAGGTAGGTGAGCAAACCAGAGAAGAACTCCACCTTGGTGACCACCGTCTGATGGCAGTTGGGACACGCTACTTGCACTGGACTGTCCCCAAAAGGACCGATGGCCACTAAAAAGAAAGGTAAA
>JAVQIZ010029199.1:0-14693 GCA_036023535.2 Galaxias brevipinnis
GGGGGGGAGCAAGATAGGGGTGAGAGGTCGGGGGAGGGAGGTTAGAAGACGACAGCAGAGATGGAAGGATGTAAAGGGGGAGGGGGGGAGAGGGATGGGTGAAAAGGGGTGGCATGAGATGAATGATGCCTGAATGATGAAATAAAATGGACTGAAAACATGCTTTGTCATGGCATGTTAGTGAGACAGGATTAGAACAATGCATCCTAATTTGGGGTCAGTCTTTATGTTGCCGTTGTGTGGTTGGTTCCTTGCCATCCCCACAGGTCATCGCCGTCCGGAGTCACCAAGCCCAGGGCGGTTGGGTGGCAGCACACTGACTTCAACTGTCAATTTTGAATATTTAACCGGAACGTCGGCATTCCTAGTTAAGGGATCGGAGAGGTGTGCACGGTATAAAGAGCGCTCCATCCCCCTCTCTCTCTCTCTCTCTCTCTCTCGGTCTCTGCTCGTACTTGTTCTGCATAACCTTCGCCTCCCATCATCCATTCAAGGCTTCTTTTGATGCACTTTCCTATTCCCATTGCCTTTCTCAACCCATCCTCCCAGCGCTCTTTGTCTCTCCCACCAGCCCTGCACCCCCCCCTTCTCAGCCATACCTCCCATCCCCAGCACTGATGCATGGGGGGGAAAATAAAGGAGTTTGATTAATGTCTTTGAGATCAAGATAAATAAGCACAAGAGACTGGGGGGGGGGGGGGGGGGCTGGTAGTTGGCGTTAGGGGAGTAAATATGGAGAGTTGTGTGGCTCTCCACAGAAGAGACTAGGACAGAGACAGGGGGAGGAGCGCAACCACAGTGGATTCATTCAAGTCTACTATTACCCCTCCACAGTGCTACAACAGCTACTCCATTTCTCTACTGTCTTTCATCATCAACAACCAAGTCCCAGGTTGCTGACAGTGGACTCGCACGCACACGCACAACCGTTCACTAACACACATTCACGCACGCACACACATACTCTTAATGCTAGATTTTCTTTGCTTTGGATGAGCCAATCCAAGCGGTTTGTGCTGTGGTTGACAGTGCCCCCTCCACCCCTTCTCCGTGTCACCCTGCTCTCGAGCCCTCCTCCTCGTCCTCCTCCAGTGGACGCCTGTCCTCCGGAGAAGATTGCATCTTTTATTTATCACTGCCATCCTTCGCTTTATTTCCCCAGGAAAAAAAAAAAAATTCAGGGGCGAAAATTGCAATCAGCCCAACGGGCCCTCCTCCTGCTGTGTGCTTGCCTGTCATCCTCTCCCTTTCTCTGCGAGTGTGCTGGATCAGACAAACAAACACAAACACACACACACACACACACACATTCACGATCATGCACAAACATAAACACACTCCCCCTTTCCTCATACTAACTCAAGCTCTCCGTTTCTTCCTTTGTTTCTTTCTTGCCTTTCTTCCTTCCTTCCTTCCTTTTCTCTCCCTCTCTCTTTCTCTCACATACACACACAGTTCGTCATTGATGCCACGCACACGGTTTCGTTTTTCACGGCAGGCTTGATGGTCTCTGGCTCGCTGAAAACCCAGACAGGGCAGGCACACAAATGAGCCTAATGCTGAGGAATCCGGTAAACAGGCCAGAGAGAAGCCGCCTGGCCGCCTGGTTCAGGGCTACTATTGTGCACCACACATTCTCCGAGCCCACAAGGGCTGGAGCTCCACTCGGATTCCTCCCCGGGAGAGGGGAGGGGAGGGGAAGGAGGAGAAAAAGATCATGCATAAAATCATGTTTGCAGTAGATTGCAGTAGAATTCAGATGGACGGGAGAGGGTAATGGGATTAAAACCCTGAACCCCTTCCAAGGGTGGGGAGCCTGTGTGACAGCTGAGCCTATTGCACTGACGAATGCGGTGAAATATTGTGGCTCTGGCACAGGGCGGTATAAGGGGGGGCCTTTGCGCACGTAGCGGTCTACAAGCCTGTTTACCCAGGGTCTGCAATCTTCATCATGCAGTTGGAAGAAAACGTGTGTGTGTGGTTGCCACTGGTAATCTCTTATAGACTGTAAAGAATCTGTGAGGATGCAGTGGCAAAGCTAAAATCTCACAATGGTGTTTGGCAAACAAAATAGGCACTATGGCTTTAAATGTCCGCCCCTCCCACCCTTTCTAAATATCTTTCTATTTAGCCAGCGGTGAAAAGATATAGGGGGCTTTTGTCTCGTTACCCATTGGTGGGGGTACAGAGAGCTGGGAAGACACAAAAATAGGAACAAAGTGCTAAGCTCCCCATTGCAATGTGCTCGGGGCGATTCACTGAGCAAAGACAAGGAGAAGTAGCCTAGACTACTAACCCTTCGTATTCCCTGAACAATAAATAGGCTTTTCGTATTCTCATGGAATGATCAGCGAGAGGGGAGGATGGTATTTATAAATAGGCTCTTCATAATAGATGAAAAGCGAGACTCAGGCGGCCTCCCCAACTAGGACAATGCCTTTCAATAAATTGACACGGTTCTCTGGCTAACCCAAGCTATATGTGTGTATTTATTCCCAATGCTCTGTACTCACCGACTTGCAATACGTTGTCCACCCAGCCACCCTCTAGAAGAGTGACACCCCGTAGGAAAGGAAGCTGGGTCTCGTCGTTTGTGTCCCCGCTAGTCCCACTCTCCTCTCCCCCCGCGTTGAAAGAGGAATACATGCAGATCTCTCTTTCGCTTCTCGGGAACGACCAGTACACGATCCTTCTTTGGACGGGTTCTGGAATCCTTTCGAACCGTTCTTCCACCCTTTGGAACGGCCACTTTTCCGCAACTCTACGAGCCGCGATGTCGAGCAGCGATTCCGGGTTGTGTATTTTCCCCGATCCTCCAGGAGCGGACCCCGGACCGCCGCACAGAACTCCACCAGCCCGCTGCCCCTGCCTGCATGCCGGGTTGTAGCCTGGCCGGCAGCAGAGCCGTTTGGCTGGGGGCTGCTGGACTCGCTCGGCCATGTTCGCACCGCTTCAACCTGAAGCGCAGTTCCTCTCCGATCATATAAACGGGATAAGGAAGAGAAAAGGACACTCTCTCGTCGATTGTTTGCCGTACATGGAGAGCCGTCCCTTATTTGGACATGTAGGCGGTGCCTGCAAGTTCCGTGAAGTCCTTTGTGTTGTCAAATTAACCTAGATGGGTGGGATCCTGGACCGCTGCCAGTGCACGAGTGGCGCTATAAAAGGAACTGGAGGCGGAATTCCCGAACGTCGGCAAATCCTTTGTGAAGCCGTTCGGGTAGATCGAGGGCGGGGCCCTGGCGGCCGACAGTCTTTGAAGTTTATTTCTTATTTGAGTTTTAAAGGCGGGGACTAGTTCATGGGCGGTCTCACGGTTTCCCACAGGAACAAGAAGGGCAAGAGATTTGAAAGTAAGCTATGTTTTCTACTGGAGTTCAGGTTCTGCCACTACCTCAGGCACTCATCTTCTCAAAACATCACAAGGGTTGCTGTTTTCTCAATCCCCAGTACAAGGGGTTCTCAGCTGTCAGAAAGGGAAAGGGCGTGGGATAAGGATCCTGAGGCGTGGGATGAAGATCCTAGTCTTGCACCCTATATTGCAACAGTGACGTTATTCTAGCAAACATACCTGTTTATGCACGCACTCGATCTTCCTCAAAGCCTATCGGTGGGAATTATAGCCTATTATTTAGGTTTTCTTAGCTAAAACGTAGGGTACTTTAACATAAGGCAAGTATAGGCGCAAATACGTTATGATAAATAGATTATACATGTTTTTGTCCGAGAGGCAGACATTACACACAAACGGTAATCCAACTGTAGCCTAAATGGTCAGTTTTTTTCTGCAACTACTGTAAGAACTACATGTCCCACATCCTCTTTTCAAACGTCATAAAGAATCGCTACTTGTGAGTCTGCGACAACAGTTCCGGGATTCAGAAGAGCAAAGTGAACGGTCTGCGTGGGATTTAAACAAGACATTAAGTTGCCTTTTGGTGAATATATATAATTAAATTATAGTTGCATAGATGTTCGTTTACCCGGCTTGAGTAATACTTTCATGACCTGTTGTGCCGATATTTCTAAGGATGTAGCTAGCACGTAGCTAGCTTGCGGCGTTAGCTTGATTCTTGTTGTTCTTGTCTTGTCTTGTCTTGGTTGGGCAATGTTGGGACCGGAAGAATCATTGAGGATAATTAAACTAGGAAGAATGCGTTGTTAAAGCAATGCAAATAGTAGTTGATTAAATAACCATACTCCGTAAAATATCAAGGTTGCTTCTGCTAGTCTGTAGGAGACTAACGTTAATATAGAGTCGGCAATACGTTTCAATCAATATTTCACTTAACCACATCAACCTCATTGTCCTCTCTCTAACGTAAACAACGTAGCTCAGCCAGGGTGAACACATTTTTTTGTGTTAGGTTATGTATTACTATTACACAATTGTGGAATACAATTATGTTATTTGTCTTGTCTACACATGGTCAAAGTGCTTGTAATGTTGCCACAGATTAAAAAGAACCCCTTTCTCAAATCGATTCTGATTGCAATTGATGCAATATGTCATTCTGGATGTCTAATTACCCTTCCCCCTTCTTCACACTCCCAGGTCTGGTCACAGTTACTTTTGGCAATCAGAATGATTGACGTGCGGGCATGGGCGGAGTATGTGGTGGAATGGGCAGCCAAAGACCCTTATGGCTTCCTGACTACAGTCATCCTGGCACTCACTCCACTCTTCATAGCCAGCGCCCTGTTGTCGTGGAAACTGGCCAAGATGATTGAGGCTCGTGACCGTGAGCAAAAAAAGAAGCAGAAAAGGCAGGAAAATATTGCAAAGGCCAAAAGAGTCAAGAAAGACTAAGCAGTTGAGGGTGGGCAAGAGGAAGGTGAATGGTTGGGAGCCACCACACCAAAGGCTCTACTCACTCACTCTCAACACTCCTTTACGCTACCGCGCCTCCTCAGTCCCAGCACCAGCTCAGGCCCACTACCCCTCACTCTTTAAGGGGAGAGTTGGTACATTGGCCAAATGGGTGTAACAGTAGTGAGAGGGACACTACCAATGGGAGGAGGCTATTTCCAGTGGGACTCTTGTCAGCAAAAGGGGAGTAGTCGCCTGTGTCTGTATGATTCGCTATGCAGAGCTTTACTGTTATCTCTTACTGTTGCGGCAGTGTTTGGCATTCCATTTTTAACATCTAGCCCTCATTCATATCATAGGAATACTCTGGTTCCAGTTTTTCTGCATTTTAAGTTACCAATGAATTAATAAAATTTATAATTTTTATATCATAGGCATAAAACAGTACTCTATTGGTTTGATGTATACCTACATACATGGAAGTGTTGTTATTTAACAGATGTAAAGCCACACCATCTCCCTTGAGAATCTGCTACATGTATTCATTTGTGAAACCACATTTGATATAGTTTCAACAAATACTTCTGAAGCTTAATTGTATTGTTTACTTTTGTGAACTTGCTTTATTGTACATTTTGAAGTGCTGGGCCTGATTCCTTGTTTGGACCGATTCACAATGACTACACACCCATTCAAATAATTCACATTCAACATTCAGAATGTCTTTATTACACTAGAAAACTGGTGTATTACAGCCCAATTTGCTGCCAGCATCTCATTAGCCATCTGCAAAACACACAATATTACATTTCCTGTAGTCCGATAGGGGATTGTAAATATAAGGGAAACAATTTATCCTATCCCATTTTTTAAAAAGGCGACGAAATGAATTACAGCACCCCTCTAGCAAACAGGCTTTATCTTATACAACCGTTACCTATGTAAAAAGATGTAGAATAAAGCATACTGCCCATGGAGTACAGAAAATGTATTACAAATATTTCCATATGTAACTCGTATGCCAATAAATAGATGGTGTGCACTGAGCTCCATTACTGCAAAGAGAAAATTATAGAGGACTATCAGTGCAAATGTTTGCTATAACACCTGCCTACACTTTGTTAGACTATGTCAGGAGAATGATTAGCAGCCTTACTTTCCCTATTGCAGTTGACACTTATCTAGGCTGTCCCTTTATTAAGTAGAATGTCTAAGATTGCAAGGTATCTCTTCAAGTCTATTTCTTGGCTGTGGGAGTCCAGGATCCAGGTTGAAATGTGTTGGCCGTGCTGGTGGGCTCCTCACTGATCTCCTGCTGACCGAAGCTGGTTGCTGAGGCATGGCCTTTGACGATGGTCTGGCTGGGTCGAGCCACCAAGCCCTCCTCATACTCCTTGGCCTGCAGCGCCAGCTCCGTTTTCTCCACATCCTGGGCTTTGTTCTTGATCTGCTCTCTGTACACCTGGTTCTTCATCAGCTCCTGGAGAGGGGACAAAGAAATGGTCACCATCACGCAATGCTAGTGGGGCCAAACCCATCATTCTATCTGTTGGGAACGCTGACAACCTGGGCTGAATCCACCACAAACAGGCATAAAACTAAAGCCTGCTTCAGTGTCCAGTGATGTTAGCCTTTCCTTGGCACAGAGGGCCTGAGAGGGAGGGAAAGGGGGTGGGGGCCTGGGCATAATACTGTTGTGTGCTGGCAGAACTGAAGTACTGGAATGGAGAGGGGAGAGGCATGGCCAAAAAGCCCTGCTTAGGGGAGGGAGACAAACATACTGAGCCGTTTTTCCAGCCTGTTAATGACAGGATTTAATCCAATCAATTTATGTCGACTTGGACCAGGAAGAGAGAAAACATGACAGAGATGGTCGTATAGTGCTAGGGGTGCAGGTTTGGCCGTGACACCAGCATCCAGCTGTTAATGACTGCTACTGGGCCGACATGAGGCAGAGCATTGAAGTAGAATGTGCTGGCCACAGCGAGGGAGCGATGGCACTGGCCACTGGCAGGAGGAGGGGACAGAAAGAGGCTGCCTGGGTATTTGCTTTCCAAAGGCTTGTCCATAGCCCACAGTTCTTTGGACAAAAGAATGAATGTGAAGTGGGAGCGCACTGCTTAGGAAGAAAAAAAAGTGCATCTGCTTGAGAAAGGGTAAGCTAAACTAGGACAGGGCTGTTCAGAGATTGCCTCAACTCAATATCACTACGGCGCTTTCTTTTGGCAGCGCTGTATTTGACCATTTGTCCCCTAATAGTTCTTGGCTCTGTCGGGGGAAAAATGGTGAAAGAAATTGAATCCAAAGTGCGTCTCTTCCCCAGCGTTCCCCTACTCCCTGTCCCTCAGAGCCCGGGATACCGCAGCAGGAGGCTGAGAGATACGCACCTCGATCGAGGGGGGCTGCTTCCGTCTGCCCCGAATCCAAGCTGCAAGAGGAGAGAAAAAAAGAGTGTCAACACCCACGCAAACACAACCAGAGCACAAACACAATCAGCTGCAAGGGTAAACAGTTGGGGGGGAGGGGGCGGTACCGATAGTTAGGTGGTATTTTTGTAGAATTCCTGTCCTGTAATCTACTGTGCGAGCGTTGCATCGTCGAGCCCATCTCGACCACAGCTCAGTTCTCCTCGGAGCCTCGCCTAAAACCTATTCTTTTTCTCCATCAAGCCCTCGGAATCTCTGCCCCTCAATATCTCCCTCCCTTCCTCCCCCAGTGCAACTCTCTCATTCTCAGGGTTTCTGTTGTAGCGGCTCTTATTTTGGCAGAGCCGGCCTACACTCAGTGGAGTAGGTTCAAGGAGCCAGAGAGAGAGAGAGAGAGAGAGAGAGAGAGAGAGAAAGTGAGCGAGAGATTTGCTCGCTCTTCGCCCAGCAAGCACAGGGATTCGGGGGTTTCTTTTATCCCTCTCTTATTTGCATCCTGATGAAAATGCATGAGGGATGAAGAGAGGCAGGATGAGGGTTTAAGGTGGATAAAGTGAACCCAAGGCAGGGAACAGTTTGTGTCTGCTTGTAAGAACTGTGAAACCAGTAGGCTCCATTTGTGATGGGGTTGTCAAACATTGGCAATGACTTTGATAAGCTCGCGAATATGTTTTCCAACCCCCACCCACCCCCATCCAGAGATCTCATTACTGGACGCCCCAGCGAGAGACGCGGGACTCCATATTTACCGTCCCACTCTGACGGTATGTTCCCTTCCAGATACTCAAACTCTGTCGGGTTGGACGCCACCACCATTCGCTTGGCACGCACGATCCGTCCTGAGAAAGAAACAAGAGAAAGGAAGAAAGAGATGCTAAAAATGGCTGCACATTAAACAGAGGCGTGCACACACACACACACACACACACACACACACACACACACACACACACACAAACATAGAGGGATGACAGTGCTGTGACAGGCCATGGATGATTACCTCGTGGCCCTCGGGCTTTCTCCTCACATCTTTCTGAGTGGGTCCAAATCTGGGCTAAGCCTTTATGTAAATCAGCCCCCTCCCCGAACCCACCAACCACAGCCCCCCTCACCCACAGCCTCCGCCAATCGCAGCGCTCCGCTAACAATGCCCTCCAAATCAACGTCAAGCCAAAGCAGGAGACAAAAGAGGTCAGATATCACAGGGAACAGGAGAGGGATGAGCTGCATGGAATATTAAACGCTCCCTCCCTCCCGATCTGTATACAGCGCTCGCTTGCAGCAAGGCCACCACCAATTATTTTGATAGAATCTGCTGATTAAACAACTTCAGCTGGCACAATGACATGGAGATGGAGGTAGGGAGAGGAGAGGGGAGGAGGGGCGAGGTTATATCAGTATGCAGCTGTAGAGGTTCTCACAATGGTCATTAATGACCACTTTCCTCATATACTTTTGCAGCACATAACATTCTCATAAGTGCCCAGGCTATTAACGTGTGCGTGCGTGTGTGTGTGTGTGTGCGTGTCTGTGCGCATAAAGTGTGGAAAGCTTGACGTCCATGCCCCCTAATGAATGATGAGGCAGGAGGAAGAGAACGATGAGGCATGGCGAACAGAGAGGAGGAGAAGAAAATGGATCGGCAAGGAAAACAAGTCGGTCCGGAACGCGGCTAATCTGTCAGGTTTCCCTCACCATTCCTCTCCAGCTGACTGGACAGGGACAAATGGAGCGCCGACCTGCTGGCAGCGCACAGACTGATGGCCTTAATAGTAGCCCAACGGTAACAGATTGATATGACATGTGGATAGATGGGGCCATGGGAGTCTGGCGGTTGTAGCGAAGGAAGTTGCCTATGAGGAGAGTGCAACACAAGACAGCTAGCCTAGCCTGGTCTACGGGAATCGGGTCAGCTAATTAAGCTCCTGGAATGGCCTACTACCCGTAACTGTATCTCCTCACACGCTGTTCCCTCGTTCGTATAACACTCAGCCTTGGCAACATCTACTACTGTACCCAATCCAGCCTTATCAGCTGCTTCCCCTATGTATGCAAGTAGTCCGTAATCGCTCGATTTGTTTACATGTATGGCTCTAAAATTCAGTGGAGGAAATTTTCTAGGAAAGCCCCCAGGACAGCGAATAAAAACAACTGCCGCCATAACAAAAGACTGGGCTCTCTAGGCAATACCGTCAAACGCATTAAACAGGTAGTAGGCTCGGCCTAATTATAAACAGATCTTATCCATATTTGCATTGGTGGTGGGCGGTGCTGGGTGGATGGAAAATGTGGAATTACACTGCCATTCTCTCAAGCCATGTGCTTAACTAGAGCTAATGCCTAACTAATAGGCATGGAGAAGGGCGCCCACATTCCCCCTCCTTCCTCCTTCATAGGCAGCTCCTCTCTGCTCCTGCTGCTTCTGCATTGCAGGCGGAACTAAACCTATCCACTGTAGTAGCTTTTATCCTTGGATTTGAATTACAAATATGTACATATATTTATGAAACAAGCAGCTCCCTCCTACCTTATACACACTGGGAGGAGGCCTGTCTGTTAGGGGAAATGGGTGTGTGTGTGTGTGCGTGTGTGTGTGTGTCTGTGTGTGCGTGTCCTGATCTGGGTTATGGGCTGAACGTAAGCAACCCCGGGTTCGTTACGCAGTCCGGGAATAAGTAGACTGTAGCTAGGCTGATAAGGCTGCTGCCATATTATGGGACTGGCCTCGTTTCCTTTGTTTGGCCTGTAAGTCTGGCTGAGAAAGGACTACTGTGGCAAGTGGGCACTGGCTGGGAAGAAGGGCCTAGCTCCTGTAGCTGAAGTGTAGCCTACAGTATTTATTTCTATTCACAGTTCTGAGATAAGCCCTCTCACCCCTGCTACCCGTTCTCCCCCATCTTCTGTTCCCTCCATCGTATCTCAAGAGACAGAAATGTGTGTGTGTGTGTGTGTGTGAGAGAGAGAGGGAAGATGAGGAGGGGGCACTGAGAGCTCTCTATCTCAGTGGGCCCTTGTGACAGGTCCATCTTCCCTCGCTCACCAGGGGGCCACATAGTCACCGGTGTCACTAAAAACACACACACACACACACACACACACACACACACACACACACACACACACACACACACACACACACACACACATATAAAAAGAGATAGAAAAACATACGAATTGCAACCCTGGAATACAGTTGAAAGACATCCAAAGGAATATTAAATGCAAACTAAATTACTTTTCATTCCTTGAAATTAAATGAAACTACTATAAAGGGCTCAAATTTCAAATCTCTTCACAAAATATTAATACGCTAAAACCGAGGGTGACAATGTTGGCACTTAATCCTTGTGGTCCTTGTAGTGTTTGTACTCGAGCACGTAAGATTTGGAAAATACAACACTACTCCCATAATAGTAGTTCAGAAACATGGCTCATTCAGTCGACCCAAAACAACTTGGGGAGACGGAGATTAATGTTTGAGTTAATATTGTCTTCTTTCCGGTACGGAATACAACTCAAAATATGTTTAAGTTAATATTGTCCTCTTTCCAGTAGGGAATACAACTCAAAATATGTTTACAGATCTATTTGACTGATTATGATAGAGCAGGTGACCTTGTAATGTCAACACAGATTGTACACATAAACCCTGGGTTGATTTTTATGCACAAACACAGCAAATTCTATCAAACTCACATGACCTGACTTGAAACAATGTAGATGTACAGCATGATACCTTGATATTGTAGATGGGATGTATGTTCTTCATGGTGTCCAGAACCACTTTACGTACCTGTGGGACAGCGGACAAAACATCTGAAATTCTGCTGTAATGAACAATAGGACTGCAGCTAGCGATTATTTTGGTAATCGAGTAATATACTGATTATCCGATCAATTCATCGAGTAATCGGATAAGAAATAATTTGGCTTTATTAAAGAGCAATTGTACAAAAGGAGAAAAGTCTCTTAAAATTAACAGCTAATCGTTTTCCTTCTTCTTTTTTTTAATCTAATTATTTGTATTGCTTGTATTGCTTAAAATAACTTTCTGTCAAAATGAAACCAAGTTAGTGTATTTAAGTGCCATTTTAAATGTTGGGCTTTGAATAAAACAAGTTTAAAAAACAAATAAAATACATTAATTTCAAATTTTGCAGCATTTTGTTTGCTGTGGTTAATTTCTTGAGCAAAACTTAACTAACTTAGGGTCCTTACTAGCCATTACATATAGCCATGATTAAAGTACATTACTTACTAGACTTCATATCAACTAGCAATCATATTGATCTACTAAAGTTAAATTGTGTCGGGTGTGGACTGGATGCTTTCTGCTGAAATGCTGAAGCATTGACGTTGTGCTATTGCTGTAGGCTAGTTCGGTTTTACAAGAGTATATTGAATACACACTCAAATACAGTTTTGAGTCTTGAGACTTGAAATGATCCCAAACTTTGGACACTTTGAGTCGTTTTCTCTGGCCTGTCTATTTTCTCCCTCTTTCTCTGTTTTGCAATTCTCACTAATAACCCTATTTGATCCAAATGTATGAGTATAACCCTATTTGTCCAAATGTATGAGTATAACCATATTTCATACAGTGAAACAAAGTCTAGGCCAGTGGTTCTCAAATGATGTACAACAAATTTGTGGTGTACAAAATGCAGTATAACAATATAGTTATAATTTTTTTGAAAATGTAATAAAAAATTATTTTTATTCTACCGAAAATGTTTTGCACGGATCAGGGGGTAGGTACTAGGCTGCAAAAAATATTTCAAAGGGGTACGTATTGAAAAAAAGGTTTGAAAACCACTGGTCTAGGCCATAGAAGTAGACACATACTATATTCTTTTCAGTTTACCTCTCCTTAACATGACTCGCAGCGATAGTTTTGATTTAATTTACAGACGTTTGCTCTCTGCCGGCACCTTAGTGTCAACTACAACTAAGCCAAGTACAAACGCAAGCACCCTGCATCGCAAGTAGTCCTTGTTAAACAGGCCTTAAAATTCAATATAATTATATTTGATTTAACCTAACAAGAAGACTAATGTTTGCGTTTGCATTTTGAAAGTGGTACTGTTTGAAAAGTATAAAGGATTAAATAACTTTCGTGTTAGGCTGTACTGCAGCCAGTACACTATATTTGAATAAAACATTAACAGCCCTTAAAGCCACTATAGGCAACTTTTTATATTAACGGATTATCAACACATTTCATCTGATAGCACATTGTAATGTCTATGGGAGAATTAAAATTATTACACCAAGCAAACAATAGGGGTTGTCAAAATCACCTCCTGCCTCTATTAACTTTAAAATAATTTGCTCTAATTTGGTCATATAACATGCATTTAAAATTCAAACTACTAAATGACAAACTAAATAACTTTTGTGGTTTAATTAAGGCAAGTAAAATTCTATTTTGAAATTATCCAAATTAACTGACAGTCTATGTGCAATAGTGAGGAGCCCACCTCCTTGAGGCCACTGTAGGGTCCCAAAGCTGAAACAGTGTTCCCCTGCACCATGACATAACAAGTTGTCAACAACTCCAGAGCCTGGGGCAGAAGAACAAAATGGATTAACAAATAAAACAGCAATGCTCGTGTAGCCAAATAAGCACTTTTCAGCCGCCTGTCTAATACATTATCTATCAACCGTACATTTTTTGATACAGCACATATTGAAATCTGTATAATCATATTTTTTGCAGAATAGTGGTCCAATCCTTACTTTAAGTGTAGACCCTTTGGGACCTATTAGTCTCTGTCTCCTCTTCACAAACCGTTCTCTGTTCCTGACCAATGTCCCAATTTTGATGATGTCACATGCCATGCCATCCTCAAGTATTCGGACAGCCTAAATAAAAAATTATAAATGACCAAACAGTATTGTATACTGACTGCCGTTAGTCTAATATCAGAATATATCAAACTAAAACAGTAATGGCTTCAGCTATGGATAAATACCTGTTCAAACGGGACACTCCTGGCCAGCAATTTGATGAGGTCTCTAGCCCTCACAATGGCATATGGGTCGAAGGTCTTTTTTGTGGTGCAAACAGTTATGCTGCCCTCAATTAAGTCGAGGGTAGCTGTAATGTGCTGTGTGTAATAATATAAAAAACAGATTATTGGGGGATTCAGGTGGAGAAGGGTTTGTGTAGATTGAGTGCATGTGGTCTGGCTGAACTTACAGCACCTCCAAGTGCTTTCTGCACTAGAGGCCAACACTCTTTAAGGTAGGCTTCTCTGTATTTGGGAAACAGAGTAGCAAAACTACTCTCTTCCAGGAGCCCTCTGGGATTGTCTTCTTTGGTGAAGGGTGATTCTTTCCATCCATCCGGAACCATAAGAGGACTTGATTCATCCACTGCAGTGCACAACACAATATCCCAGGTTAACTTTGAAGCTTGTTACTAATCTAACAAGAACCACACATTTTTACTTTTTAAATCGTGTTGAAGTAAGTTACAAATAGTTTGAATGCTCCAATACTGTAAAAGTCCAAGTTATACCTGGGTGGTGTGCACGTTGTTTATTTAATATCAATAGGTTATTCAAAAATATAAAATAAAATAGCACCTGACTGTAAAACAAACTTTAGAACATATTTATTTACATCTATTAAATCTGACCCACTAACACTACACTGTATATTTGCCTCTGTGTTAAAATTTGCAGGCTGGCTTAACCTCCATTTTTGTTTTTTTAAAAGAAGAGCTCTAAGGACCTGTCATAAAGAAACTCGCCAAGAGCCTGTCGATGCTCAATAACATGCTCAGAGCAGAGCCTCTTCTGACAATCTATTGTTTAACAAGGTTACATTGGTGAATGCATAGCAAACTCTCACATCAAATATTTGATCACTCAACCAGTTAGAATACTGTAGTAACCACCACTAATGTTACACCAGAAGGCATTTCTTTCAATAAAAAAAACTTTGGGGCATAGAGCAGGACCTGTCAATGTTTGTTTTTTTTATCCCTAATTGCACATAGAAATAGTAGGCCTAATAGTCTGATTATTGCCAGGGCTGACAACCTTTCTGAAAACCTCTGTGATCACACGTGTGATCCTGAGAGACGAGTACAGTATTGCGCTGTTGCTTGGGGTTGACACCGCACGCGTCATTTATTCCTCTGTGTACTTGAAGACACATTTTTTTTTACCGTATATCGGTATCGGCCGACGTTGACCTTGTTGACTGCCATCGGCAAATAACATTTGCGTGGTCTAAATGTTGTTGCCGCGCATGTTTGTTTTCAAATAAGAGGGAAATAAAATGTCAGCTGTGTGGTAATATTTCAGAGTGGGCTTTGAAATATTAAAGGTTGTTTCATACATTTGAATAATAATAAAAAAATGGGGGGGGGGGGGGGGGGGGGCAAAAATCCAAATTCTGAAGCGGGTAAAATTTGGGCAAAAAGACGGGATAAAATCAAACCGAAA
>JAVQIZ010029204.1:0-12920 GCA_036023535.2 Galaxias brevipinnis
AGAAATCCTTTATTCGTCTCACAGCGGAGAAATTTACATTGTTGCAGCAAAAAAAGTGGACAGTGCAGATAAAAGGTAAAATAAACATATTAAATAAAGAGACAAGCACACGTAATAAAGTCACATCAAATAAATACACATCCATGGTAAAAGTAAGTAGCAACAGTATAAAAACAATATTAAGCGTATAAATATATATATTGCACATAAGTATGGTGGTCTACCAGGGGCCGTGATGGTTGTACAGTCTGACTGCTGTAGGAAGGAAGGACCTGCGGTATCTCTCCGTGAGACACCGTGGGTGAAGCAGCCTGTCACTGAAGGAGCTACACAGTGCAGACAAAGTGCCCTCGAGGGGGTGGGACGTGTTGACCAACAGAGATGACAGCTTGTCCATTATTCTTCTGTCTCCCACCCCCTCCACAGTGTCCAGAGGGCTCCCCAGGACAGAGCTGGCGTTCTTAACCAGTCTGTTCAGTCTCTTCCTGTCAGCAGCAGAGATGCTGCTGCCCCAGCAGACCACTCTGCAAAAAATGGCTGACGCCACCACAGAGTCAAAGAAGGTCTTCAGGAGTGCCCCCTGCACTCCAAAAGACCTCAGTCTCCTTAGCAGGTGGAGTCTGCTCTGACCCTTCTTGTACAGAGCAGCAGAGTTATCTGTCCAGTCCAGTTTATTGTTCAGGTGAACCCCCAGTTTTGGTAAGAGTGAAGGCAAATTCCCTTTGTTTGGCCAGCTGACCAATCAGAGCAGACTGGGCTCGCGGGAGGGGTGGCCTTAAAGAGACAGGAGCTAAATCGGAGCGTAAATAGAGGTACTGCAGATCCAGGCAGTCTGGAAAAAATAAATAGTTTATTGAACATTAAAAAGCTTAAGCCTATTCTAGTAGAACTCCTAAATAAAGGTATGAACCTCAAAATTAGCATAATTGGTCCCCATTAAGTCCCCATCTTATTACCTAACTTGCTAATATACTAATGTTTTGAACTTTTAACATGTTTAAAACTTAAGAATGAGGATATATACCGTAGCAAATTTTTATGGCCTAAAATGTTATGCATATCTTGCATAAATGTAATAATTATTTACTACAATCATAATTCTTAGGATTCATGGCGATAAATAGGCTATGAGTTGACTTAGGAGTGAGGTGAGCAACTATTTTCAATGTGACATCCATTTCATTTCACTTTTGTGACATGCATTGCTTTTTATTTGAATTCCAACCTTGGTAATTAAGTAAATATTTTCACAGGCTTGTACACTTTTATTTTGCCTATGAAACAACATGGTTAAAACGCAAGGGGAAAAGTATCTAAAATCTGCTTTTATAGTCCATCTTCAGAACATCGTACTTTCACCAGGGACGACCCACGTAATGACATCCAGCATCGCATAATTACGTAACCAGTGTAAATGCAGTCAGATTCCCTTATGAATTCTCCTTCACATGTTTTCAATTTAGGTTAAGGAAAAGTGACTAGTTAAGGACGTTATTTTTTTTTACTATTAGACATCAGCCTAGATGTTTAGTTGGCAGGCAGTGTAGTGACAAAGTGTGCGATGTAGTAGTTGGAACTCCACCAGTCCGCTATGTTTTTGTCCTTAGTTGGACCTTACTCCGTGTTTCACCGACGTACGCAAGAACGTGTGCATTGCTTTGACTGACGTACATGTTAATTAAGCATGCAAGAGCGCCTGCAAAAGGTTGTGTATAACCAACGTAAGCGTGAACATCTCTGAGTGGTTTCTCCATTTTCGTAATGGACTGGTTAAGAGCAAATAGCTCTAGGCAGTCAAAGGGGTGGATTTGTCAGTTTACTCATATTCGCTCTCAGGGCGCGGGCTAGATCAGGAGGAGATTGAAGAACTTAGTCACCCAGCAATTCAACCAGGAGCTCTGAGAAAAACTTTGTTGGCCGGGGTCCCCTCAATAGATCCCGGAAGTCCAATAATCCCAATGTTGTTTCTACAGCTCAGACCAAGTTCTGTGGTCAGCTTTCAGCTTGGTGTTACCTTCAAGAAGAACCACATATTTACTGTATTTTGGAGTTCTTGAATGTGATGTATATAAGATGTGAGTGAGAGACATGTATTGAGCTTGGGATGTATTTAAAATGTGAGTGAACAAAGGTGAGGCAGCAACATCTCCGTGCGTCATCACTGAATGTAATAGTCTAGTCTAATGGTTTGTTTTGGGCCCTCTAGGTTCTTGTCCAACACATCCTTCACAGGACTAACAGGACTAGTGATGGTACAAAGGAACCTCTCCCGGGTCCTCACCTCGCAGCTCTTCCACATCTGGAGCCTGCATCGGAACGCACTGGGCCAGCCCGCTTGGGTGACGGTGGGACGCTGGCAGCGAGGCCATCTGGAGGTAGAGGACCAGGACGTATGGCAGGGGCCCGGCCGCCGCCAACAGATGGAGGCTCAGGGGAACGGTGGAGGGGGCCGGTGGAGGGCAGGAATACCTGTGACAGGCAGCCGGGTGAGGGTGGTCACCCTTGTGGAGCACCCTTTTGTTTTTACCCGGGATGTTGATGCCGATGGTAACTGTCCAGCTGGACAGTACTGTTTGGATGCTGGTACGAACAGCTCCGTGGTGCTGGAGCACTACTTCTGGGTGGTGGCGGCTGGCAATAGCAGTTCACTGCCAGCCTATTACGGCAAGTGCTGCTATGGATACTGTATAGACTTGTTGGAAAGGCTGGCAGAGGATCTCAAGTTTGATTTTGACCTTTATATTGTTGGGGACGGGAAATATGGAGCATGGAAAGGAGGCCGCTGGACGGGTCTGGTAGGGGACCTCCTCAATGGAGTAGCTGATATGGCGGTCACCTCCTTCAGCATTAACTCAGTTCGAAGCCGGGTCATTGACTTCACCTCACCCTTCTTCTCCACCAGTTTGGGTATCCTGGTGCACACTAAGGACACGGCCGCCCCGATCGGCGCGTTTATGTGGCCTTTGCACTGGTCAATGTGGGTGGGCATCTTTGCGGCGCTGCACCTCACTGCCCTGTTTCTGACCCTTTACGAGTGGAAAAGCCCATTTGGCTTGACGCCCCAAGGTCGGAACCGCCTCAAGGTGTTTTCCTATTCCTCAGCACTCAACCTGTGCTATGCCATCTTGTTTGGTCGCACTGTCTCGTCGAAGACGCCAAAGTGCTGGACTGGTCGTTTCCTGATGAACCTGTGGGCCATCTTCTGCCTTCTGGTATTGTCCAGCTACACGGCCAACCTGGCTGCTGTCATGGTGGGGGAGAAGACCTTTGAGGAGTTATCAGGGATCCATGATACCAAGGTGAGGTCCCAGTTCACATTTGGCTCTTGTCAACTCAGGACTCTGTGTACAGATTTAGTACAGATTTAACACTTGATGGTTCCTCATTGTACTCAGCACTTCCTCCCTCTCTTGGTCTCACTCCCCTGTCCCTAGCTCCACCATCCGTCCCATGGTTTCAGATTTGGGACCGTAAGGGAGAGCAGTGCTGAGGACTACATGAAAAAGAGTTTCCCTGAGATGCACGAGTACATGAGGCGCTTCAACAAGCCCACCACACCAGAAGGGGTTGGCAACCTCAAGTAAGAGGACCAATCTGCTGTATCTAGCGCCCCACAACAATTAACCCCAAATGATTTTTTTCACAAAAATCAATTCATTTCACAACAGGTCTGTTTTTATTGAAATATAAGTGTTTCGAAATATCTTCACTTTAGAAGTTTGCGTGTTGATGACAGACCAAAATGTAGACAAAAATATTTGTTTTGCAAAATTGCCTGAATCGTGTTGACAGGGCCTTAAATAAAGGGCTGGTTATATATTGTAGCTCTGAGTTTTTGTATAATCACAATCGCGTTCAGTTAAGACCCAGCTGGTGTGTAGGTGACAGCCTTGCCACTCAGATTCAGGTTTCCCTGGAGGAAGGCTGACACCATGGCACAACAATCATGTATATCTAAGGAGAAAATGTCCCCTGGAGTTATAGACATGACAGCTGTTTAGCGAGCCCAGGTTTTGGAGCTGATTACAGTTATGAAAGGAAGCTAACATTCCCAGATGCACTTAAATCCAAGTATATTTTCTTGAATGTTTAGTTTGTAAAAACGTTTAGTTACATTTCGCTTAACAACCTGTCTACATAACCATTTCATTTAAGGAAGAAAAGGCTGTAAGATTGCGGTTGAAAGAGAAAGAGTGTGCGCGTGTTGCTTTTCTAACAGCTGTCCCCTGTGTTGTGTTGAAGGATAGATCCACCACAGCTGGATGCCTTCATCATGGACAAGGCTCTGCTTGACTACGAAGTGTCCATTGACACTGACTGCAAGTTGCTCACAGTGGGCAAGCCCTTTGCCATCGAAGGTACACTAACTAGTTGTCTGTGTGGGGTAGGAACTAGGGGTGCAAAAGGTTTTTAGGAATGGACCAAACCGTTCAATGTCGCCTTTCCCCTCAAAATGTTTTAGCACTGCGTGTGACTTTGCTGGAGGAACTGCAACCCTAACGCCTCACACACATGCACGCACACACACGCATGCGCGCGCACACACACACACACACACAAAGAAATTTGCACTCACAAACACACTTCCCAGACATTAGCTGTCCATCAACTATCAGAATTATTCTAGAATGTAAATCAACCAATGTCAAAGACAAAATGAAACAAAAGTCTGCCGTGTGGGAACATTTTAGAGTCGGCGAGGAGACAAAGCTGATCAATAATAACTAAACTCTCATGTCCCCACCACTTTTTTAAATCGCTGATTTTGTCCCCATCACAAAAGCATACTTTGTTAAAAATCTTCTGATAAATAGCTTGCACTAATAAATGTTAAATGAAAACGCTTTGAGCCAGGTTTATTAGGACAATAAGAAAACACACATTGCAATGTAAATGTAGAAGGAAAAAGATTCAGGGAAACATTCTCACCATAAGTAAGTCTACTCTGACCTCATAACGACCCCATAACCACATTGCCTAAAATCGCATATGTTGAAAACGGCTTAAAAAGATGTTGTTTCCATCTGAGCCCCTATGTCCATTATGTCACTTTTCAACACTAAGTCACACCCTTGTATATTTGTGCTTTCCTGCGTGTTCAGGGCAGATATCTTTCACTTACATTTTCTCAAGTTATTTTTTAAGTTCACATTATCTTTTGATTTGGATCAGTAATTATTCAAATGTTTTCCATCCTTGTAGAGTGTGACAATGTCCCAGTCTTGCACCGCTAGACGCTGAAGGATTATAACCAATACTGAAATGCTACCTCGATGACCTTTTACAACATCAAAGTAATTTATATTACTGCTGTTCTATTATTGTGGCTTGTCTTCTGGAAAGCAGTGTGTTTCTGTGCCAGGCCCACTGGACTGGCATACCTTTACTTCAATTCAGCACTGACAGGACACTGACTCCACCACATGGAGTGTAAATGTTTTAGTCAGAAATCACTTCAAACAAAAATCCTGCTTGCTTTGAGAATCAGATTGCTTTGAGAGATTCTCATTAAGATCGTTGTCAAGTCTCCAATGCCTTCATCTGCAGGCAACAGTAAGCAGGAACCAGGAGCTTTTGGAGGATTTTGGGATTCTAGATAATAGCATTGCACCAGAGTTATCAGAACATGATAAGGCTAATTGAGTTGAATTGTCCATGGATTGATAGACAATTAACTCAATATTAGGATAATGAAATAAAGTATTTTATTGAACGTGGTTTTTAATCCGTTAAATATGAAGATTTGGTCGAATGTCACCCAATATTGTGAACTCGTATCACCATACCCACACACACACATGCACACACACACACACACACACACACACACACACACGCACACACACATGCACACACACGCCTGACCTCCGGTGCCGCCAAGGCATTTCGTTCTTACCACCTGTTTGTAATTAGATATGCTCTAATATTGTGTTGATGAAACATGCATGATGCATTTGCATTGAAATGTATACACCATTCAACCAGGAGCCAAAACAACATTTAACTGCACGATCATTTAAAAAATAAATTAATACTAAAAGGATAAAACCAAACATACATCAATAAATCTTAAAAACACACTTACATTCCAGTGGTATGAATTGTAAAAAGTAGCAGTTGAAAAGGGATATATAGTATTTCAGTTTGAACTTAAATCAATTTAGGTACACATGGGTCCTGTGTAAGGCTCGAAATAAAGAGTTCCTTTCACCTATGGAGAGTTTAAAATCTATGTTTGAACACCTCTTCATGTGATCTATCATGGGGCACTGTGGTAAACAGTATTCATTTGTTTTAAAAAAGACAAAGCAGTGTGTACTTCACTTGACAGTGTGTCCCTATCATCCAGGGTAAAGACAATAGTAGACTGAACAATGTTTTTCTCAATTCTCTACAAATTAGATTTTGTAAGCTCATCAACAAATCAACAAGAGTTTAAACAACAGCTTTCAAGTTCCAAGGAATTGGTTAACCATGGTATTGTACTTCTGGTCTCTGGAACCTTTCATTCTTTTAAGTAGCACATTGTAAAGCCATGTATCATCAGTATCAAAGGGAATATATTAGTACTAATACCTTAGAATATATTAGGGATAGCTGAGTACTGATGGTAAATGGAACGTACAGCCTCCAAATATTTATGGTCCCCCAGTCCAGTCTAGTTGTCATTTTGGCAGGTAGGTCTCTTGTCTCCTGTTGTAAAATTACAAGCTGGCATATAAGCAGACAGAACACATTATTTTTCATAATGAAACCCAGCACAGACAAAATGCTGTTGAAGAAAGGCATCAACGATTTCTATATTGTCAGTAAGAAAGACAAATTCTGATTTGAGGATCAAACAAGTGCCATGAGCAGCATCTCTTGTTATTAAAGTTTAAGACAGGAGCAATATTTCTGACAGTACGAATGAATCAAAATTATTCAAGCTTTGAATATTCCTTGCATTGCCTTGGGTTCGGCCATGTTCAATGGCTCTTAATGTTTAGCCATTAACCTGTAGACTCTTTGTGAGTAAAACAGTAATTGAGTTTAGCCCAATGATAACTTTCATCAAACCCCTCCATTAATTGCATTTTTTCAAAGCTCTCTCCTTTACTCCCATTGGATTTCAACCCTTATTTGCAAACTACTATGAAGTCATATCTTGCATAGTTTTTGTGAAATTGTGCACAAATGCACAGTACACAATTTAACACATACAAACAAGGACAAATGATTGCCATATCATCATACACAAAGAAGATTATTCACATTGTGTGCATCCAAATGAATGACACAGATACATTATTTTAAACACTGTGAGCCCATTTCTACTTCCTACAGTTTTACTTCCTCTATTACCAATTTGCCACATCCTTTATGACTTATATACTGTATATACAAAGCTGCAGTAGGACAGAAACCACTTTGACTGACTTTGGAGAAGATAGTGTTGAACTGATCTTTTTTCCGTTGAACTTTTTTTCTATTATTAAAATAAGCAAAAACATTTGACTGAATCAGTGAAACCTAATCAGCCTACCTCCTCAAATTATGCATGCATGTATTGTTGTTGTTGCTGTGGATGGAATGAACGGAAGGGACTGCTTGCAAATCAATTTTCTCCTTGAGAGATAACAACAATAAAGACTAAGATGCATTTGATGTCCTTAACATGTGTGACCAACATAATGTGTCTTTTTAAGCCTTTTAAAGCTCTTTTCTGTAAACATAGTTTGATGTATTACTTTAAATATAGTCGTTATTTGATGTTAATGAATGGGGAAATTAGCTGCTTGGACGAGGAAGGGGATACACTGCTTTCATCCATACTCCTATTCTCTCCTAAACCCAGGTTACAAAGTGTAACTTCAACCCATTAGTCACGACTGGAATATGCCTTTAAAAACTAATGTAAGACTCTTAATATTAATAATTACATAGCCCTGAAAAGAGTTTGGCAACACCCATTTCTTTCCAATTCAAACATGATGAACAAGCGTTTGTGATGTGTTGATTAAAACCAGAGAGTATTTAATGAGTGTTACGCCCAGACCTTATTAGGCATAACTTCCTCATTAACACACAGCTACAATAATCTCTGACCGCCTCTACAAAGTTTGACCTACACACTTTAGAAGCCTAAATGTTTGTCATTTAAGGTACTCTTCAGGCTGGTTCTTTCTATTAATAATAAACACTTTTTACTATAGGTAACTTAAATCTACAGTATGAAAAGCCACATAAATCAAACAAAAATAGGCGTATTCATTTATTTGACAGGAACTCCTACATTAAGTAATAAAGAATATTACATGTAAATGTCTTGTAGCAACCGGGTTGCAAGGAACAGGCATCTTATCCAAGGCCTTGATAGACAATTACCAGCCACATAGCAGAACACAGTAAGGGCGGTGCTGCAATTTAAAACGTTGCTATTATTTAAACCAGTTGACCAGGTAGTAGAGATCTTGCCAGTGGAAGAGCCTCTGTCCAGCCTTAGCCTCTAGAGCGTCATGTCACTCATGTTTCCATATCGAATGTCCCCAAAGGGCAAATTAATTTGGCCAATATACAAACTAATTTTTTTCATCTTAACATAGCCTAAGCTTCTACTAGCAAGATACTCAGAAATGGTTGCTCTAGTGTATAGAGGGCGTAGCTGTTATTAGAAAAACTCAAAGAAATCAATAAAATGCCACATTGATTCTCAGCTGGCATACAGTGGGCTCCACTAACAATACTTAAAAATATAAACATAATAATTGATAAACTCAAAATACAAACATGTGAGAAATCATGTACTTCAATGGAACCAACCAAAATCATACAATTATTTAATTAAAATAATTGTCATCAAAATCAAGGTTTCATAATTATTAGATCCCCTAATTTATTACTAAGTGCAACCACCTCTGTCATGGATAACAGCATGGAGTCTTTTCCTGTAATGTTTGACAAGGAACACATCTAGAGGGATTTTGTGCCATTCCTCTATGCAGATCCTTTCAAGATCCATCACATTATTGGGTTTGCGCTCATTAACTGCCCTCTTCAACTCAGCCCAAAGGTTTTTGATTGGATTGAGGTCTGGCGACTGAGATTGCCTTTGCAGAACATTTATTTTTTTGTCAAAGAACCATTTCTGTGTGGATCTTGAGGTATGTTTTGGGTCGTTGTCTTGTTGGAAAGTCCACCTAAGGCCAAGTCTCAGCTTTCTGGCAGAGACAACCAGATTGTCAGCCAAAATTGCCTGATGGAATTTATTATGCCATTGATCTTAACCATTGCCCCTGGACCTCTGGAATTAAAACAGCCCCAAAACATGACAGATCCACCACCATATTTCACCATGGGTATGAGGTGCCTCTCCTTGTATGCATCTCTGATTCAACGCCAAACATGCCGATGCTGTATCTGACCCAAACGTAACAATTTGGTCTTATCTGACCAGAGCACCTTCTGCCAGACATATTTGAAATGACGTTTTGGAAACTCCAAGCGCTTTCTTCTTCTGTCAGCCCTTTCAAAGAACCTGTGGCTGTGGAGGTGGCGTCTGATGGTGCTTTTTGAAACCTAGTAAGCCCAAGACCTGCGATTCTTTCACAGTGATTCTTGAGTGGATTTTGTTGATTCTCTCACCACCCTCCTCCCTATCCTGGGGGGGGGGGGGAAATGCATATGCGTCCTCTACCCCTGAGGTTTTCAACTGTACCATATCTTTTGAATGTTTTAAATAATTGCCCTGACAGTGCTCAGCGTGAAATTCAATAGTTTGTGGATCTTCTGGTAGCCATTACCAGAGTTAAGAAGGTCTATGACCATCTGTCTTTTTTGAACTGTCAGTTCTTTTGTTTTCATCATGGTCTTAGATGACAAAGGGATATAGCATGTGTATTACCAAATTGTTATACCCTAGAGAAGCAGGAAGTGGTGTAGCTCAAAATAGTTCCTTAAGGCTTTAATAAACTTTAAATAAGTGACATTTTATTCCTGGTTTAGTTTTGACAGATGGTATTTGCAAGAAGGGAGCCATTATTGGTCAAACCTTTATCTGGAGGAAATAGATTTTTTATAATCAATAATAATTTTTGTTGGTCCAATTGGTAAAAGAATAAAGTACAGTATTTCTCACATGTTGGTATTTTGAGTTTCACTCAATAGTTATGTTTATATTTTTTAAGTATTGTCTGTGCATTGCTAGTCAGGGATGCCAGTCATTTTGGAGCCCACTGTATATGCAACTTTTTGCAAGTAAACCTGTTGCCCTTTTGAGCCCTGTTTAAAATCTGCTGCTGCATTGTCATGTAGATCCTTTGAAAGAGATGGGGCGGACCTTAAAAATTGGAGGGTAGCCTACATCCCTGAGAGACTGAAGCACTCCAGAACCTGTTAGGAACAATTCTCAAGTGTCGGGCCGGAACCCTTGGGGCTGGGCTGCTTGATGACTTCCTCTCTTAGGAGTTCTAATGCAACCATTTGACCCCACTCCCTGTCCCTTACTGGGCAACTTACGACCACCTCTCCCGGGGTCAGATAGGTCAGCAAAGCTTCTTCAGTGGAGTAGACACAAACCTAAACACTTCAGTCCTCAGGGACAATGTTTTGTACGGTGACAGATTAATAGCAAGTGCTTCCAAACTGCCAAACCAAACACCTTTTCCCTGATTTAGGCAAAGCCACCAGTAGAGACCTACCTTTGTATGGAATCTACACTCTATTAAACATTGTCAACATGTCTTTCTATGAAATTTGCAGGTATAGGGGCGATTGAGGTAGGTATGGGCATGGTACAGAAAAGAGAACTTACATTTAATACATTTCAGCAGATTATGGGAAGTAGAGGTCAAACATTGCTGGTGGCTATGCAGTATACTGAGAAGGTACAGAATCAATCATTGTGCACCACTTAAAGCTTTGCTCTGCTACTTTATTATTATGGATTAATGATTAAAAAATGAAATACAAGGAAAGTTCATATCCTGTTTGCTTTTCTTTTAAGGTATGCGATCATGGCTTAAAATGTGTCTTTGGTCCAAATACAAATGACAATCTAAAAAAACCTCGTGTCTAATTACATTAAAATATTTACAAACAAATGTATTGTTTTGTTAAGTACACTCTTTGTTTACCCTGAAGTTGATCTGTGGTGTAAAGGAAGTGTTTTGAGGCTGTTGGCTGTTGTGCTCTAAACCTTATAACACGTGGCGTAAATGACTGGTTTTGGAAGGGCGAGTTTTACACATCCTGAACTGACTATCTTAATTTGGTTATTTGTGGTTTTGAAAGCCTTTCAGCCACAAAAATTTATAATTAATTTCAAATCATCATTAGGTGGTTTTTCTCCAGCTTCTTGTCCATTCATACATCGGTTTATTGGTTGATGTCATTTCATGTCCAAATACGAAATGTAACCCTATAAAGACGTATCCAGAGCCATTCTTTTCAGTGAATTGAGTTCAAGAGTGGAGGGGAAATTGGTTTTATAGAATTTAGATTTAGATTGTATGCTACTACAATCACTTAGTTTGAATGAGTATTTTTGATTTCATCTTAATTTGTTTGATGATTTTCGAGTTTTCTGTTAGGAAGCATGTAACAAGTATGAAAATGTCCTAATAGGATATGATCACCCCACACAGTCAATTTTGTCTCTACATTCTTAATTTTGCTTATTCCAAATCCAGTTAGTCTTTAATATGGAAATGCATGTCTGTGTTTGATTTAACCTTGAGCTGCAGTGTGTGTGTGTGTGTGTGTGTGTGTGTGTGTGTGTGTGTGTGTGTGTGTGTGTGTGTAACAGTAACAGAGGTAAAGAGGGCTCTCTTACCTCTTACTCACTCACACAAACTTACAAAAACACTCATGTCTCTGATCTCATTTACAAGTTTAGTTCCAATCTTCAAAGGAAATGGAGAACAGTGGAGGATCAGCTGTGAAGCAGAGGTGGAGTGATGCCATTAGATTGAGATAAAGCCAGCAGCTTTTTCTTTCTTTGCCCGCCAGCTAGCCATGGCCCGACTTTCTCCTCAATAATACCCCAACTTGGGTTTATTGCACAAGATAGAATAGAACCGAATACACCTGTGTTAACTACATAGTGAAAATGTGCATTTGGATTCACTTAACCAAAATATAATTTTTAGCAGCCTTTGGTATTCCATAGTGCCTTCCACAGTTCAGTAGCTTAAACTCAGAGAACGTGTGTCAGGGGACTTCTGAAACATCAGAACATAGAGATCCCCCTTTCCTGGGATATTCCATTTATCTACTATATTCTCATTCTTCATTGGGGTTTTGTAAGTGGTTTCTAAAATTGTAAGGCTTTCCCCAAAGCGTGCAGTCTCCAGAAGAGATAAAAATGCAGCAGCTATTTCAAAGTGTCATCAGAGAGGCTCATGATGAAATCTGCCAGATCGTTAATGAAATGTTAAAGGGGCCCTATTATGTTTTTTCGGTTTTTCCCTTTCCTTTAGTAGGTTATATAGCTTTTTGTGCATGTATAAGGTCAGAAAAGTTACAAAGCCCATAGTCCACGACAAAGGGTGCTAATTTCTCTCACAGAAAACACTATTCCTGAATTGATTAAAACGCCTCGTTTGTTGTCCTGCGTTTACTTCCGTAACATATCTACGTCACTATGTAACACATTAGCATAATGGCCACCTACCGGCTTGTTTGGCATGCCCTCAAACAGAGCCAGTCATAGCGGAGGCCGGTAAGTTTGCAATGTGGTTTCACCATGTCTAGAAAACACTGTTTTCGGCAATGCACAGGCAAATTTCCTTTGTTTGGCTTTCCAAAGGAAGACCAAGTAAGGGATAAGTGGTTGAAATTCATTTTTACCACAATTCCTCAGCAGTACAACCCCAACCTTTTGTTGTGCTCGCTTCATTTTACCGAGGACTGCTTCCTGAACCAGGCACAGTTCACTGCTG
>JAVQIZ010029235.1:0-10239 GCA_036023535.2 Galaxias brevipinnis
TACAGCTTTCTCTCTCTCTACTTCCTCTGTAGTATTACAGCTTTCTCTCTCTCTACTTCCTCTGTAGTATTACAGCTTTCTCTGTCTCTACTTCCTCTGTAGTATTACAACTTTCTCTCTCTCTACTTCCTCTTTCTTTTCTTTGTTTTAGTCGTCTTCTTTCCAGTCCTGGAGTAGAACATTGATCCCTTCAACTATACCCTTTATTTACTCCCTCTACCCTCTCTTCCTCCATCCTTTTCTCCTTTCCTCCCACATCACTTTCTCTGTCCTTCCTTCATAGTAAATCTTGCCTAAATGCAAAGATTTGTGAGTCACACTCTTAAAAAACGTTGCGTCCCACTTACCTTCAAACTAAATTATAGCGCATGGAGCCAGTCAATGTCTCACTTCAGATCAGAAATGAATGATAGACACGACACATGCGAAAAGTAGCCTAAGTGATAAAAAGTTAATCAAAGTAAATATTTTTTTTGTTGAGTATTTGCAATTACTATAGTGATTCTTTTATCTTTAGGTATTCGAGTCCGTTCGCTCAGATTCCCAGTCCGCTCTATAAAGAATGCAAGAGAAACGAAAGAATGAAGGGGAAATGAGAAAGAGAGAGAATTAGAGAAAGACGGAGAGACAGGGAAAGAAAGAATTAGAGAGAGAGAGAGAGAGAGAGGGAAGTGGTGATCGGAATGAGTGTTGGGTAGCAGAGAGCGCACTGCTCCTTCAGAGAAACGGACAGATTTAAAAGAGGAAATATCACACACAGGACATTTTATCCTGAACTTCAATACCAGGCACGGCCTATCTTGGTAAGTGTTAATAGTTTTTTTTTGTTTGTTTTAGGGAAAATTTGATACGAAATGCGATATATCAATTACATAATTAGATAATTTTTTTTGATGAATATATTTTATTCATTACGTAAAATCCGGCAAAAATGTGTAGTTGAACAAGAAGTTTGGAGAAGGCTAGCTACGCAACCAAATGATTAAAAGCAACAGGTGCGTATGGGAAAATTAAAAGTCCCGTTCACTGTCTTAGCTTGACCATTGAAACATGTCTATCGTAGCTAGGTTTTAGTAAGTAAGTCGACCCTAGATTGATCGACCGAAAAGAGGAAAATAAATTATCAAACAAAAAGAAAGATTTTTAATTTTATTTTTTAAGTATTCCACGGGTGGTTTCACAGGAGTTTTAAAACATGCAACTACCGCTCTATCCTCATGATCGTCATAAAATGTGAAGTGATTTTCCTTCATATTTAACCCAGCGAATGAGGGGAAGAAAAATTACATTCAGCCTAGAATGACCGTGTCTGGTGATTCATTTTGAGGATATGTGCATCTAATCAGGCTACAGACAGACGGCAGAGAAGTGCTCAATCTTCCTGGTGACGTGAGGAATGATCAGCGTGTCTTCAGTGGACAGACGGATCACGCCGTCATCATTAACGTTTGTGTTGGGTGTCAGCTTAACTATATAATTAGGCTAGGTACTGTAGTTCTGATTATACTGAAGAATAGGTGACGTCATGAAGAGGAGACTAAATCACGTCTCTCTTTCTGCCTGCTCATCGCTCCAGTGGAATGTCTGAGCAGTGAGCTCCAGCTGGGCTGTTTGTGTTGGTGAACTGTCATGGTGGTGGTGGAGGTGGGGGGTGTCTGGGCTGTCATAGGGGGTGAGATCTGGGTGAGGACTAATGGCCTGTCTGTGGTTTATATATATAACCCCTGGGTGGCGGCAGCAGAGGAGACAAATGACGTTCCACTAATCTAAAAGCAGGAGCTCTCCAGACCTTTGTTTCCTATGCGGCAGCACCCAGAGAGAAGTCTGCCCATGGTACAAAGTGGAGCAGGTGTCTGGGGCCTCTAGTGGAGGACTGGGCTAAGGGTTAGGGTTAGGGTTAAGGTGTCTGTTCCTTAGGGAGCTCTGTCTGTGTTAGGGTCAGGGTTAGGTTACGAGGACAAAGCATTTGGGACTTCTGGAGAGCAGCCGTGATGGTGTCTGGTCCTTAGGGAGCTCTGTCTGCGGTAGCTACTCCCAGTACACCAGATCGTCTGACAGCTTTACAAAGCGTGTTGTCAGAGCAGTAAAGCAGGGTTTGAATACAGGTAACCAAGGTTTTCATATAGTGAAGAAGTATTTGAATACAGGTAAGCAGGGTTTTAATATAGTGAAGCAGGGTTTTAATAAGGTAAGCAGGGTTTCAATATAGTGAAGCAAGGTTTTAATATAGTGAAGCAGTGTTTGAATACAGGTAAGCAGGGTTTTCATATAGTGAAGCAGGGTTTTAATACAGGTAAGCAGGGTTTCAATATAGTAAAGCAGGGTTTTAATACAGTTAAAGCAGAGTTTATAAGGCAGGACTGTGTGGGAGAGGTTCCGCTAGGAGCACTCGCTCTTTACTGCAGGGCCAAGATCACGACACGACACTGTCAACTACAGCAACACAACAGCTCCACACCACTGAGCTGAAAGGCTACTGGAAATGTGAATACTAGCTTTTATTTGTCATGCAGCATGTCTAAACAGAGAAACAGGGAGACGGTGGACCAGTCCTCTCGTCTTCCTCTGACTTAGAGGAAGAGGAGCACAGTGTACCTAATGTTTGCCTATACCTGCTGTAGAGACCACATTCTCGCACTATCATTCCGTCTGTAAACATCAGCTTGGTCATAGTCATTTTTCTGGCTTCATGGAAGCCATTATTCCCAGGGACAGGCATGAACTGTGACAGAGGTGGTAGTTATGGATTTGATATGCAGTAGCTATGGTGCTATAGTGAGATACAGAAAATATAGTTCTCGGAAATTTGTCAAATTATTTTAAATTTGAATGAGGATTTCTATATCTTAGACGTCTGCATTATTATAAAGATATACGTAAGATACACAATTTGCATATCTTATACAAGTTTAGACAGATTCTGTCACCTGGTTCTATGGAGGAATTAAGCAGGGGGTTTAACTCCAGCACTGGTGAAGCTTTGTTCCTGTGGGAAAGTGGTCTAAAACACTCTCTCTATCTCTCTCTCTCTCTCTCTCCCTCCCTCTCTCTCTCTGTCTCTCTCTCTCTCTCTCTCTCTCTCTGTCTCTCTCTCTCTCACTCTTTCACAGATTACATTCTCTTATATCACACATACAATAGGTGTTTAAATAGTAATCACAAAGAATTTCAGTTGCCAGCTCATGACAGGAGAATGTATACCACTATGTGGAATAATATTCATAGGTGTGTGAGTCCACATTTGTTTTCAGTTAAATAGACCATTGAATTCAAATGATGAATTATGCATCAGAATTACACTTCTTTTCTTTATATTTATTTTTAATGCTTGAAATGTCACACCTCAAATGATGTTTACATTTGTTGGCTCTCTGAGTTGCATACACATACCCACACACACACACACATACATACACATTCACACACCACACACACACACATATCCACACACACACACACACACACATACACACACACACACACCACACACACACACACACATATCCACACATACACACACACGCACAAACACACACGCACATACACACACATGCCCACACACACACAAGCTCACAAACACATACACACACACACACACACAAACACATACACACTCTCAATACGTCTTTTTTTTTACTGTTATTTGTCTTCTCAGACTCAACAGAAAACAACACTCACTCAAAATAAAACATTGGTCATCGACAAAGTCAAGTCTCCGTAAGGCTGCCTGTGTTTATTTAGGTCTGAAATATCAATGCTCCCTGGCTGAAATACTGCAGGGTAGACGGTGCTCCCTGGCTGAAATACTGCAGGGTAGACGGTTACTCTAATTTACCGGCATGACAGGAAACTCAGGAAGCAGTTCACCTGCTAACATCCTTCCTGGATTATCTTCTGAGAGAGCAGTAACAAATTATCTAGATCATTAAATGTGATTCTGACTCCGACGACCATTTAATGTCAACAAGTCTTGCCGCCAGATGTTTGTGTGTGCTGTCTGGCCTCCGAGTCGAGAGTGAGTCTGGGTTCATAGCTAGATGAGGTCAGGACACCAGCATCATGGCCTTTGAATGTAAATGAACAGCTGGAACCAAGATTCCAGCAGTTGGGACTGTTGCTATGGTGACATTGGAGGCTGGCTGCAGATTTATTCAAATAGGTGTAACAATAAAAAAAATTATATTATTGTTGGCTGCTCGATGTTCATAACAATAGCCCACATTCAGCTCTTTGATGATGCTAGATTTTTCAAGTCAACCCAGAAAGTTCTTAAGTCCAGCCTCAGAAACCCATTAAAAACCCTACCTGCAGTATCTGTTCTCTTAACCAGCCCAAACCCTACCTGCAGTATCTGTTCTCTTTAACTAACCCAAACCCTACCTGCAGTATCTGTTCTCTTTAACTAACCCAAACCCTACCTGTAGTATCTGTTCTCTTTAACTAACCATAGGATCCCTACTTCTAATCTCTTTTTTTTGTATTACTTACATTACCCTAATCTATGATGATGAGTATAATTGTTGCTATGATGAATGTAACAATACATTAACAGGGTAATGGTAGGTAGCTCGTGGCCCAGTGCCAAGTGTGCAGTATGCAAGATGTTTACTGAGAGAAGTAACTAACCTCCATCATGGTAGGAGCCACGAATAGTTGGCTAAACTTCATTCTTAGCAATATTATTTTCTCTTCTTATTTTATTTCTCGTTTCTTTTCATATCCTTTTGTTCTCATCCTTGTATTTTTCTGCTTGCCTTGTGTAAAGCACATTGAATTGCCTCTGTGAATGAAATGTGCTGTACAAATAAAATTTATTTGATTTGATGGTAACCAGCTGTGACTAAGAGGTGCTTTCTCTGTTACTGTAGGACATCCCCCACACAGACAGACCCTGCTCCCAGGGAGGATGCCCCGCGGAGCCTCAGGGGACTGGAGCAGCCGTTAGCAGGGCCACTGTCTCTCTGCAACCCCATGATGTGACACCTTTTAGGGCTAACCCCCAACATGGAGTCCCCTAACCATAGCCACCCCCTCCCTAACTCCTCCCTGTCCCTGCACCTCCTCCTTAACTCCTCCTTGCACCTCCATCCTGCCTCCTCCTTGTCCCTGCACCTCCTTCACAACACAATGCTGGGCGTGTCGCTGGGGTTCCTCTCCTTGCTGACGGTGGTGATGAACCTGCTGGTGCTGTGTGCCGTGAGGCGGGAGAAGAGCCTCCACACGGTGGGGAACCTGTACATCGTGAGCCTGTCTGTGGCTGACCTGCTGGTGGGCTCCGTGGTGATGCCCCTCAGCCTGGTCTACCTGCTGGAGGACACCTGGAGGCTGGGCCGCCTGCTCTGCCAGCTCTGGCTCATCATGGACTACGTGGCAAGCACCGCCTCCATCTTCAGTCTGTTTGTCCTCTGTCTGGACCGGTACCGCTCCGTGAGGCAGCCGCTCCGCTACCTGAAGTACCGGACCCGGGGCAGGGCCAGCGTGATGATCGCGGGCACGTGGCTGCTGTCCCTCACCTGGGTCATCCCCATCCTGGGCTGGAGGGCCTTCACTCACGTGGAGCTCAAACCGGAGGACGAGAACAAGTGTGACACAGACTTCCGCTTTGTCACCTGGTTCAAAGCCATCACCTCCGTGTTTAACTTCTACGTGCCTTCCATTCTGATGCTTTGGTTCTACAGCCGTATCTACCTGGCCGTGAGGCAGCACTTTAGAGAGAGGGAGAGGATCAGCAACCCCGCAGAGGCTGTGGGGGACATCCAGATGATGGAGAACAGTGAGTACAAGCTCCCTGAGGAGGAGGCCTCGAAAGAGGAGAGTCTGCTGGACACGCCATACTGCCTGGACCAGACGCACTGCTCAGAGGGAGAGAACAGGACCACTAGGGAATCCAAATCTGACAAAAACTCTGGCTCCAACTGCCATCAGACGCATCTGCTTTCTATGGCAACCACCAAATTAAAACAATCCACAGCCAATGAAAAGAGGCGGCGGTCTTTCTGCTGTGAGGGGGTGGAGCTTGGCGCGGCCTCTGAGCCAATGGGGTTGCTGCCCTCGGAGAACGCTGGCATGACCAGACTCTATGTCTCTGTCTCCGAGTGCCAGGTGGCCGTGCCAAACTCCGTGGCCGGGGTGTGTGAGATAACAGAGCTAGCCAATGTACACAAATACACCACCATGCTCTACAACAACAACAAAGACCTCCACCCTTCCATGGCCTCGTCCGCATGGCCGAAGGCAGACGGTGAAGACGCACAGGAGGAAGAGGAGGAGGAGGAGGCCAACGCTGTGACTCTGAGAGAGACGTGGCAGAGGTTTTGTGAGCAGTCACGCCAGCGTATCCACAGCCTGCGTCTGCATAAGGAGCACAAGGCGGCAAAGCAGCTGGGCTTCATCATAGCCGCCTTCATGCTGTGCTGGATCCCATACTTCATAGGCTTCATGGTCACAGCCTTCTGTAAGGACTGTGTGCACCACGACCTGCACATGTTCACTATCTGGCTGGGTTACATAAACTCAACCCTCAACCCCTTCATATACCCGCTCTGCAACGACAACTTCAAAAGAGTCTTCAAGAGCATTCTGCACATACACCCATGACCCATGGCAGTAAAGAGAGTTCCTTCTTTTTTGTTTAGTTTTGTGAATATGTCATATTTAATACTTGAAGTGTAAATATGCATGTATGTGGTGTTTTTGTAACCCCTGGTATATGCTGTTCTGTGTTCCAAAGTTTAAACGTGGAAGTTCTCTCAATGTGATTCTCACTCCTTTCTGATGGATGTTGATTTAATTCTTTCCAAACTGCCATGTACAGGTAATTAAATAATTACATAGTTCTATCAACACTCAAAAAACAACATATTTCATAGCTCGTCAATCTTTTATTTTAAAATATAATGAAATAAATGCATAACGGAGCAGTCTGATCAATGCACGAGTTGAATGTGACTGTATCAGTCAGCCGTCATACTAGGTCACTGTCTGTTAAGCGGTCGCACTCTTCAGTGGTCGCTACCATGGCGATGGTCAAACGGGAGACAGGAAGATCAGTTACATGTCCTTTAATCTGATCTGCTCCTCAGACTGTCTTCTGTGAGGTGAGGGTGATGTTTGTGAGCATTGAGACAGAATGGAGTTAGAGCGTTGGTTTTATTTAGCCCTAAACCATTTCCTGTCTGTGAAACATAAAACAATCATCATACTCAACGTACGCCTATTCTACGAGTTTCAAAAAAGACATCTGTGATGGTGAAAAAAACCTCAGGCTTCAAGCACTTTGTTGCTTTACTGTGGAGCAAACAGATTCTGTAGCCAAGGGTGACTGTCCATGGCAAAAAAAAAGAGGGTTAAGGTCCAACTTATGGGAGCAGTCATAGCTGACAAGGCAATGGTGAAAAACAATTCTTAGAAGCACTCCAATTTCCTTTTCAAGGAGATGAAAAGAGATGATCGAATTGTTGTAATGAAATCATTCCTGGGAAAAAGGGACGCCATCTCCTGTTTAGAATCTCAAACACGTCTCTCCATCAGATGCCTGTGTTTGACATGTCACATATCATTCTGACAGACAGCCCCGGGGCTTGGTAAGGTGAAAAGCACTGGTTGGAATCACTTTGCTTTCTGACAATGACTAGAATAACATTAAAAGCACCTAAAAGTATCTAAAAGAATTTGACAGGCAGTCAGTGACTTACATCGTCAGAAGTGTCTTATACGGGGCCTGACAATTGTTCAGCTACCTCAAATGTAGTTTGATAATAATGACATCTGCCAAGCTGGTAAAATAAAACAGTGATTTTTCTACCACATTCCAGGATTATGAGTTGAGTTAAATGTTATAACGACCTCAGCGAAACGAGACCAACATCTCAAACGTGTCCCATTCCACAGAACAACGCCATATGGGCCAGCTGGTACTGCTTGCTCACTATGAGTCTTGACTGATAAATTCAGCCAATCATTGAATGAGCTCCAGGAATGTGACCAAACTCGAATGACTTAGGTGCTGCTGACTCCTGGCCAGTCCCGTGTAAGCTAAATGAATAGCAAAATGAGAGGCACATAACCGATGAACCAACCAGGAATATATATCAGATTCTACAACATGAAGATTTAGCTCATTTATTTACATATTTTATTGGTTGCTTTACCACCAGAAGCTGACTCACTCCTCAGTGCAGTCGGTTAAGTTAGCTAAATAGGCTAACTAGCTAGCTGGCTAACAGCTGCTAACATCTGACAAAGAGAATGAAAAGGAGCGGAGGCTATAGGTTTTTGTCTGTTTTTTCGTGTCTCCTTGTCTGCCTTTTCTTATTTCTATTCTGGTTTTTTGTTTTCTACTCAATGGCAAACACCCCAGAGTAACGACGCTCAACTTATAGTGAAACGGTCAGCTTGCTACGGCTAAGGTTGACAGCAAGTTATTTTGATAGTCATTCTAGCTACACTGTCACTGAATGCACGCACGCTGTTAACAACGTCAACTCGGTCACATGATCTGAACACGGAAGCAAGGATAGTGGTAAGTGAAATAGGAAACAGTAACAAACTATTTATATACTTACAGCGTTCAATGCATTCGTTAATCATATAAAGATATAATATCAGTTAAATATTGTATCACTTTTTTCCCACGTTTGTTCTTTGACGTGGTAGATGAATCACTTTTTAAATTTGCTTGCTAGCCAGCTTTCATTTTGCCAATGTATGACTGTCTTATAATTTTGCTGATAACCAGTCGCATTTATCAAACTAATTGTTTGCCAAACGCATGTATGAGAATTTGTCCGGACAAATGTACCCAGGTTGCCAGATGTTGTTTGCTGCTTTGTCTGCCTGTCACATGATATGAGTGTGCCACTGTATATAGCTGACTCCCAGTGTGAACATTCTACTATAGCTGCTATCAGTCATGACAAGCGTCATGCAACTTTCGAATTAATTCAACATCCCCAGGTGTTAAGTTTATATATCTCAGTGCTTTAAGTATATCCCTACCCTGGTCATCAAGTGAAGGACTGCTAACAGGGTTTCTGTCCGGTGGATATACAGGAACAGTGATATACAGGAACAGTGATATACAGGAACGGATTAATGAAACACTGGTGATGCACCTGGACCAGTTCTGAGATTTGACTGTGATCCATGATTTCCCTCTTACTGGTGTGTAGCAGAACCACAGGTCTGTAACGGGCGTGTTCCCAAACCCCAAGTCCATCCCTGCAGCACCGTCTCCTCCGTCCCCATGGCGACTGCCTCCAGTACTTCAGATCCGCCTGCGTCCAACACCAAGCTCCAGTTTGCTCCGTTCAGCAGCGCTTTGGAGGCTGGGTTCTGGCACCAGCTCACACAGAAGAAACTCAACGAATACCGGCTGGATGAAAGCCCCAAGAGCATCAAAGGATACTATTACAATGGTGATTCTCTGACTTACAGTACACACGCCGTTCTTACTTTTTACTAGTTAGGAAAGGAATAACAGTTCCCCTCTAATTAGTATTTAAACAAATAGCCCACAGACCATGAACAACACAACCAACACCAATATGTATTGAATAAAGACTATTGTTATTAGTATCCCACAGAATTTATCTCAGTCTATACTTGCATGTCTTCCTTACAGTGTTAACATGGTGAAACTGAAATAGTTGCGTGTTTAGCCTTTTTGGGAGGTTCTGTTGGTGCTGTGTTGGGTCTGTTAAAGGCATTGGTCTGTGTTTGTCTTCTGAGCAGGTGATCCCGTTGGCCTGCCCACCCGACTGACACTTGAGTTCAGCGCCTTTGATGCGTAAGCACCCTCAGCTTTACGTCACCAGAGTGACTCCCTCTCAGTGATGTGTTACTAAGAGCACCATATAGTGACCCAGATTTGGCTTTTTAACATAATAGTTTAATATTCTAATGGAAAATGCTCATCAGTCTATGTAGTTGCTATGTGTTTGTAGTTCAGTTTAATATATCATAGAGTAACATCGTTGCTGTGTTTACAGTACTACAGTAGACATATCAGTCATGCAGTCTGTAACATAATATTGTTGTCATATTTACAGTACTACAGTAGACATATCAGTCATGCAGTCTGTAACATAATATTGCTGTCATATTTACAGTACTACAGGAAATAGTCCTGGAAATTTGTATAGCACTGACCACAGTGTATAGTACTATAGTACTGACTACAGTGTATAGTACTATAGTACTGACTACAGTGTATAGTACTGACTACAGTGTATAGTACTA
>JAVQIZ010029256.1:0-10473 GCA_036023535.2 Galaxias brevipinnis
GTCCCCCTCTGCACCCCACTCCAAGAACTATGCCTACTGCTGCACACATCCATTCTGTAGCTCTGCTCAGAACTGCCCAGACAGAAGGAGGGAGGGAGGGAGGGAGAAAGAGAGGGTAAAAGGGGGAGTAGGAAAGGGGGATAAGAGACAGGGTAGAGGATCCTCAATCCTAGCTGACAGGCTAGATAAGCATCACTCATCACTTAGGTGGGATTTATTTTTGGACACTTCCAGTTGACACTCTCCGACACACAGGACAATCCCCCTATGATTGAAAAGGTAACAATATAAGATGGCTAAGCAGCAATATGAGATGTGGAATTGAAATCAAAGGTTTCCTCTTCACAAAAGGCTAAGAGTCTTAGCAAGGCACATGAGACGTCAGATAATTTAAAAGTTTAAAGAGGACAAATCTCTTAATGTATTATAAATGGTGTTTTGAACCTGAACACAAGTGAAAATGTTTTTTGAGACAACCCATTTTATTTATTTTTTTATTTCAAAATGTATTTGTTCCCATTACCTGACAAAACAGCACTTTAGCCTTACATAATGCCTATTCACAACATTTCATTGAATCACTCCTACTGTTCTTATAATTACAGCAATGTAAACCTAATAAGAACAATTTCATGTTGGCTTTTAAAGCTGATTACCAACAAAGTCCCCACGCATCAATCACATCTTTAGAATGTCACAATGTCACATCACAGATTGTAACTTTAAGTCAGTGCTTCCATATCCCCGCACATTTTGCTGAGCCACTCACTGAGTTAGCACTGAGTAGCTCCTCTATTGATAGACGCTCTGTCTACCATACAACTCCCATCTCAACTGTTATGTAACCAGCGTTCACTTTTTCTCTATAGCTTTATATTTGTATGAGTGTGTGAGAGAGAGAGAGAGTGAGAGAGAGAGAGAGAGAGAGAGAGAGGGAGTGAGAGAAATAAATAAACTGTTTTGTGTATGTGTGTGCAAATGTGTGTGTGTGAGAGATGGAGCGAGTGTGCACTGCAAAGACTGCTCTAAACAGAGAGCACACCTTTACTCAAGGCTCTAATAAATCGATGGCTCATCAATGGTCTCCTATTGGCCGGCTGTATCTATCCAGGAGGTGTCCTCCAATCAGAATCATAAACACGTGTTCTTAAGCAGTTTGTTATCCAGGCACTTATGTATCAGTACGCTGTATAATGCATCATTGTGCTACAGTCTGGGCAATAGCGTAGTTGATAAGTGGAGATTTCACAGAGCATGTTAAAGCACTGCCAAGATACTGTATGAGAGACATCCGTCAGGGTCACACCATGTAAATACTGTAGCTAGGGAGGTGAAATAGTGTTAACGCCAATCAATCGTATATCCATGGTACTGGGGTCTGGCACTGACTTCCACCAGCCCTGCAATGGCCTTTGAGTCGTCCCCCTGCGTGTGTTGTGCCTTGTCTCCGCCTGCTTCTCAGAGACGTCCCGTGTCGGTGCCACAGGCTCTGTGGTTCTGGCTTGAGGCGCGGCCCAGCGTGTGCCATCAGGAGGCTCAGTGCCGAGCCCGGTCGACGCAGCGAATCGACACAATACCCCGGCGCCTTACGGCACATGCACGCTCCGCTCGAAGGAGAAGACACGCCCCCAAAATAGAACACACACGCAAAGAAGAGCCCACACACACAACGGTGTGCGGCAAACACATGCAGAGAACAGCACAGGGCATGGGGGGGGGGGCACTGGCATTGAAGACGAAGAGTGAAGAGGAGAGTGTCTGTGCCATCTGTTCACGAAATGGCTCTTGGAAAGAAACAGACACAAATAGACACACGCACACACAGACACACTCACACACACACACACACACACGCCCACACACACACACACACGCACACATACACATACACAAACTATATAACCCAGCATATCTCAAAAAGGCACTCACCTGAACACAAGGCTCTCAGTGTCACACACAAACATACAGTGTATATGCACACACAAGCCTCTCTGTGTCACACACAAACATACAGTGTATATGCACACACAATGCTTTCTCAGTGTCACACAAACATACCGTGTATATGCACTCACAAGCCTCTCTGTGTCACACACAAATCATACAGTGTATATGCACACACAATGCTTTCTCACAGACACAGCTTAGACACGCATGAGTAATCCTACCTTTGTCATGACTCCGGTCTTTTTTTTTTCCCTCCAGGGAGAAGAAAATGGGCAGAGTGAACTACTAAAGTAACTGTGTCCCACAAACTTCTTTAAGTGTCCATGTTACGCTGACTGGTGTTATCTGGCTGAAGCACGCACAGACAGGCAGCGGAGGAGCCTGTCCATCCGTCAGTTCCCTCGGAGGCAATAGGCAAAGCCCTGCTGGCCTTGTTAGAAGACTTAACCGGCTTCCCAACTCCGCTTATTTTCTCTCAGGGACCTTGGGACTTCACTGAGGCCGGTTTTTAATTAAACCTTTTTTTTTGTTCGAACAACACTTTGAAGTGTCTACTTTGAGAGTTCCCTCATGTCAATCTACAGCTGTTCTCCGTCCTAATTGGATGAAAGCGAGAAAAAAAAAGGCATTGCTTCCTGATTGGCCTATTTGATTACAGATCAAGTGTTGGTGGGTTGTTATGGCCTCTCGTTTGATTACAGGATTACTATTCAGAACCTGACCTTTGATAGAAGAAAATCTTTCAAGTGGGCTTCTGACGTCAATGCCGGCGTTCTGGGAATGGCTTGGGAATGATAGGCAGCCTCCATTACCTTTCTGATGGATGTAGCCCGATGAAGAATTCCTTCCGGAGTTCTGCAATGACAAACCCCTTTACCAACAGTTTGACAAGAGGACAGGTTGACCTCAACATGACCATGCAATTGTACAGTTATTTTCTCTTTGAATGGAGGCTTTTGAAGACCGATACCACAGAAACGGGTGCAGCAAAGAAGAAAAAAAAATTAAAAAATTGTGTTCTTAAAATCCTTTCTCGCTTTGTGCACACTCCCACGTGCACACACACTCTCACTAACACACAGTAGTTCAGCATTCACACACGTGGATACACACACACTACACACACGCAAGCAGGGCAGAGGAGGAGAACAGGAGAAGTAGGCTTTGAATTATTAAGTTGAGCTGTTAAAAATAGGTGTTTCAAAAGAGTCCCCATTAAATATTCAAGAAAGAATCTTAAGTTTTTCATGGCAGAGAGACTGTGCAACTCGTTCAACTCCTGATCTCTGACATTGGGTCAAAAACCAAAAAGTGTCTCTTCTGATTTGCATAATTAACGACCAAGTGAATAGACTTTGTTCAAAAGGCATGTTACATCCCCTGTACTCTATCTCCAGGGGGAAGTCCTCATCAGCTGCAGTATTTTCTGTGTGTGTATGTACCACCACAGCATTTGTGAAATGTATTAGGTTTGGGCTATTTTGCATTGTTTTTGTTTTATTTCCTGTTTTTTGTTCATGTCTTGGCCCTTTTCAGTTGTTTGACCACCACAGTATCTAATAATGCTCAAACACTACTGGATCTGTGACCAAGATCCATCCTTCCATCCATCCATCCATCCATCCATCCATCCTTCCATCCATCCATCCATCCCTTAGCTATACCGCTTATCCTTTGCAGGGTCGTGGGGGGGCTGGAGCCTATCCCAGCCGACATAGGGCGAGAGGCGGGGTACACCCTGGACAGGTCGCCAGTCTATCACAGGGCTGACACATAGGGACAGACAACAACTCACACTCACATTCACACATACGGGCAATTTAGAGTCACCAATTAACCTGCATGTTTTTGGACAGTCTTCAATCGCTTCTTAATTCATTGTTTCCTTTTCTCTTACAAAGGTCTGGTAGTGTGTGTCTGCTGTTTTCCTGCTGTTCCAGCTTCAATTACAGTATACTTTTTACAATATATTAACTAAAAATCGAATCTTAATAAAGATTGTGTGTATATTCATTGTTAAAAAGAAAACAGTTGAGATTTGATTCTCTGAAGCCAGGTGTTTGGGTCATAAGAACAGGTAGGCATGCATAGATCCCTGTTACATGAAACACCAGACACCGAAGCCAGGTCTTTGGGTCATAAGTACAGCTACTTGTACATAGTTCCCTGTTACATGAAACACTGGGCTTTGAAGCCAGGTTTTCGGGTCACAAGAAGCGGTAGACATGCATAGTTCACTGTTACATGAAACACTGGGGTCTGTCGCCATGTGTTTGGGTCATAGGTACAGCTATTCAAACACTTTATGAAATACCAGGCACAGCATTGTAAAAAATATTAGATATATACATATATTTAACTAACATACTTTTGAAACGTTTGAGAAGGTTTCCCTCAATGTGAGTTCAAATAACACTTTCAATGTTACTACTAGCATTAGGCCTATATATGGATAGCTCTTGTCTTGCGCAGGCTACAATTGAAAAGGGAACTGTCTGGAGAGCACACTGTCTGTAAAAGAAATTAATACTGCTTTAGATTAATTATGAACATTATTTATGAGAAAGTAAATAAATGCATTACTACAAAAGGAGTAGCCTACAATGTACCTGACGAGTCGTTATTTAGATTTGAAATACATTCTGTGCGCAACTGCGCATGTTCGTTGACCTTGCTTCATTTGGACAGAACGGTCAAAAGAACCTATAGAAAAGAGCGGCTCTCGCAGGTACGACTCGGTTCCCTTCGTTCGTATCAAAGAGCTGTTCAAAATAATCGGATCGTTCGCGAACGTCATATTTGACCCGACTGCACCCACGATAGCCAAAGTTCGTTTTTATTAAATTGTGCTTTTAATAGTTGCTGAATGGATTAATTTGGAGACTGCCAAACTTCGGAATTTGCGGAGAGGTGCAGGCAATGCAAAATATAATTTGAGATGAGAAAAAGTGGGGAGGACAAAACCTAGATTTTGAAATGTGTGTGTGGGACGACGACGACGACGACATTATCATGGCTCACTTGGTAATATAAATTACATTGTGGTTAATTGACACAATTCATTTGAAATATATTGGAATTCATATATTGTACCTGCCTATAGTGTTATTTAATAAGTCATGTTACGGTGTTGAAACAAGATTTGCTGATTTGTGTGGAGATTGAGAGGAGGGGTGTGAGTCAGTTGTTTAAGTAAGTTAGTGTGAGTGTGCAAAACAAGATAATCAATAAAGGAGTACAATTTAAAATATTTCAAATCTATTATGTACAATAGCAATACAATTAATAAAGAAGGTAGTTCAAATGTGCAATGTTGCAATTGTGAAAAGTAGAGATGAGTAAAAACGTTTTATAAATACAGATAACGCTGTTTAAAACATCTTTAGTTATTCATTGTTCTCTCTTACACACAGGGCTTGCAACAAGTGACAAGTTTAACACTGCCCGGATTAAATACATTTCTATAAAAATATATATTTGTATAATGTGCATTGTTTTATTTTGTATGTAGCCTCAAAAATTACCAATGTGTCTTTGTGTTTAATCATAACCTACATTTGAAATATTTCGAATCAATAAAATAAATATATATTTAATTATTTTATATATTTTTGTTTATCAAACTGGCTGTTTATTGTTAATAATACTTGATATAAATGTAACATATCAATTAACTTTAGTTCAAGTCAGTATTGTATACTATGAAAGTATATTTTCTGGGGGTTAATTTGCATTCAAAATGCCATACCTTTTCAAACTGTCACATAACAAACACACTGCTGGGGTTTTTGTATTGGTATGTGCCACTGTGTCTGACCCATCCATACACATTGATTCATGTCAGCACAAAAACTCAAGTCTCCGTTGTTAACCAGTTCTGTGTATCGAAACATTTTCCAACCATGAGGGAGGCAATTGTCAGCTAAAACTTATCTATCAATACATTTCTTCTGATTGCACATTGTAATAGTCTACTGGAAACCCTTTATGGCCTATATTAAACCCAGGAAAGTTGTTTCCAATGACCTTTTCTGATTAAAATGTCAAATGGAATGGCTATCCTGACTTACATACACTAGTTAACGTTACTCGGTTATCAACAATTATTACTTCTCACTCGTTTTTATTAAGTTATGGTTACTTGCAGGGTGAAGAAAACTATTTACTTATTGTTTAGAGTGAAACTAACTTAAAACAAGAAATGCATTTACATGAGAAAATGCGGATGTGATTGTGTTTCCATCATCAGCGACCAGGCAGTGCGAGTGGCCAGCCCCCTAAAATAACCGCTGCAGCACTAGGTCCTCGTGTGTTGGTGGACAGCGCTGAACTGAACACAAGTGTAAACATCCACTTGGGGCTAGTTGTAACATCTGACTTCTTCCATTCATATAAATATTGTGAACTATATGTCATATGTAGTCATCTTTAAATTCTATGGGTAATTATACGACAGATTGGCTGGTCTATGTCAATTAGTCTGTGAGTAACAGAGAAATGCAAAAAGTGTTGCAACCATCCCCAGTCTCCCCTATGTCCTCGTGTTAGCTCAACCTTCATTTTAAGGCTACTGGCGATCGTATCACAAGTGGACAGCGCTGCAGACATAAAATCAGCAGTAGTCTATTGTCTTAAGTGTTAGTGCTGGTTCAATACTGATTATTTTACCATTGAAATAAATCTATAATTACCTTGTGCTGCCGCCTCTTTAAATAGCCTACGTGTATCAGCCAGTCTGTTCATTCTGACACTGCTTTGTTTTGTTGGAATGTATGTATTTTTTTCATTTTTTTAACTGTTATGTAACCAGGACAGTTCATCTGAGCACGAGTGCTCTTTTGTGGTCGCAACCTGGTCCCGTAGGGGGAAATTGACCAACTTGGCACTAACGGGAGGATTAGCCCTTACAGGATTATCCCCATCAGGTGGTGGGAGGAAACCGGGAGCACCCCGCGGAAACCCATGCAAACACGAGGAGTATATGTAAACTCCACACTGAAAGGACCTGGATCAGCTGGGTTCAAACCAAGGACCTTCTTGCTATGAGGCGTTAGCGGTAACTAGGGATGGGCACTGTTATTCGAATATTCGATTATTCGAAATGATGTGGTTATTGGAATATAGCTGCAGTTATTTATTTATATTTTTGCCTAAAGTTAATTAAAATATTATTCATTAGCAATTTTGATTACATAGGTTTATAACGTGTACACCAATGCCATTGAAATATGTAAAAAGTAGAAAGAAAAAGCCCAATTTCAATGCATATGATACATTTTCCCTGCTTTCCACATAAACCAGTTTAAACCTGCAGGCTGCGTGCCAACTGAAGAGAGCGCTCTATGCTAGTGCCCTGGATCACTGACACAAACACGTGCGCTTTATAGCGCCAACTCTCCGCTCAGAGATCAGAGAAAATCTGTCCAAATGTGTCAGAGTAAGAAATGTTCAGAAATTGGAAAAGGAATATGTTTAGTTAGCAAAGGCCAGATCACGGAAGCCCTTCAGGCTAGGTTACAAGTGCGCCATGCATAGCAAAAACAAAACCAAAAGAAAATTCATAATAAAAAAGAAAATATTTGTGTATATACATTTTTTTTCCATATAATCTTTTTATTTCGGTTAATCGATTACCCAAAATATTTTTTAGAAAATATTCGAATAGTGATATGGCCTAAAATGCCCATACCAAGCGCTATCCAGTGAGCCATCGTGCTGCTGCCCAAATCGTTTCAATCCCGATTGGCCGTTTCAATCGTGCTACGGTAACAAATAACGGAGTTAGTTTTGCAGCACGCAATTATTTATGGTGCGGATATAATAGCAAGGTCGTAGCTAGGATTTTATAAAAACCAGTGTACTGTACTAGCTGCCTGTCTCCTTCTCTGTATTTCATATCCTGTCTCCTCAGCAGATTTCTTTAAATTACATAAAACGTTTTTAGGTTTCTCTATGGTGTATTGATTGTATAATTTAGAAACGTGCCTGCAACATCTGACCCAATATAGCAGCATTTTCAATTCATTAATTCATTACCATCATTTAATAAAATCATGATTAATGTTTGTGGAGAACTGGTGGTTGCAAGTTTGTCCAGCCTGTTGGTCATCAAATCTATTTAAATCGTCATGCATTTGACATGTATTTAATTATTATGTTTGAGATGTATAAGGGCAGGTAGGCCTACTACCAAGGAAGAAGAAATGTTAGATACCTGCTCTTTCTCTGTTCTTCCTCTCACTCGCTTTCTCATTCTCTTTCTCCTCTCTGTCCCTGTGAAAAAAAGTAAACACTGTTGGTTAGCTTACTTAACTTATCTCTCCAAAATGTAACCTAGTTTAAGAGCATTTTTAGCCCCCTTCCAGACAAGTAAAGAAAAACCTGATACCAACGGATTCCTCTGGTTGTCTAGTTATATATGGAATGAGATGTGTGCCAAAAGTCTACAAAAGTAAAAGCAAAATCCACATGCCAAAAAGAAGATATCCAAAAGCATAACTAAAATCCAAACGCAAAAAAAGAAAATCCAAAAGAAGAACTAAAATCCAAAATAAAAATATAAGAAAACCACAAGAAAAACTAAAATCTAAAATAAAAATAAATAAATAAACAAAATGCTAAACTAAATATTTTTAAGTTAAATCTTACAAATCTATATTTGTTTCTCATGGTTTTCAGTTTAGTCATTTTTATCCGCTGTTCTCTTATATGTGTTTTTTTTGTTGTTGTGGATCAGTGGTTTTGCAATGGATTTTTTTGCTTTTTGGCACAAAAATCACGTGACGGCGGGGTTTAGAAGATGATTTCTATTGGCCCATCATAGTTGGAGTGACAGATCATTTTTCCGCTCCAAAACTCTCATTCTTAAACGCATCATCATTATGGGCTTTAAGTCTTTGGACAGCAAGCTGCAAGTGAAGGGTGCCGAGCGATACCGGTGTCCTAGTTTAACTCAGGCCTAGATTGTCTTGGGTCAATGCGCTTGGGTGAGCCGGAGCGCTGCAAACAATCGCATGGATTCCAAACAGTGTGTCAAATGTCAGCATTTTCATCTACAATATGAAATAAACGTAATTTTTAAAAGCTGATTTGACGATTGTATGGTTTTTGGTAGGTTAAGGCTACAGTGCAACTATAAGTTCTTCAAGTAACAAAATGATGTTATATTCGACCACACAAATATTCGATATTATCACATCCTTTATTTGCCAACTGTGACAAACAACAGCCCTTTAATAGCAGCATGGGCAAATACAGTCAGAAAGGTAGTCTCCCTCCACACAATTCCAATGAAACCTGAATTAACACGACCAACATTAAAGCTGAATCTAAATGACATGTCGTCTACATGTCGACGGTATGTTTAAATATATTAAGAGTTGATACTAAAAACGCACCAAGATAAGTATCATTTGCATGGTGGCGTAGAGCAGTACTGTATAGGTGTTGTAATTTAGCTTATATCAGTTTTGACAAGGCTCGAATCCAGGCTCGGCCTACTTCCTATTATTTGTGTGGTCGAATATAAAATCATTTTGTAATTCAAGAACTTATCAATAATAATAATAATAATAATTCATTTGATTTATATAGCGCTTTTCTAACGCCCAAAGTCGCTTCACAGCATCAACATAGATAACATGACACAAATAAACAATTAGACAGAAATAGTCAAATAGACAGCAACAAAAATTCAAACTGTATGTAAGCAAAAGGATAGTATCAGTAAAAGAAAGGGATTCTAGTATCAGTAAAAGAAAGGGATCCGGATTCTAAACAGATTTAACTAGGGTATGCTAGGGTGAAAAGATATGTTTTAAGCTGGGTTTGAAAGATTAACAGCGAGTTGGAATTACGAATTAGAGGAGGGAGAGCGTTCCGAAGTTTAGGTGCTACCCTAGAAAATACACGCTCCCCAAAATGCTTTAGTTTTGCTTTTGGAATTACCAATTGCCCGTCTGCAGCGGAACGTAGTGTCCGAGTAGGATGGTATAGTTGGAGCAGTTCAGTGAGGTAGGGAGGGGCGAAATTGTGTAAAGCTTTGTAGGTTAGGAGAAGGACTTTGTAGATGATGCGCTCGCTGACCGAAAGCCAGTGAAGGTTAAAAAGTACGGGGGTTATGTGCTCAGAAGGTTTTGTGGATGTGACAAGCCAAGCAGCAGAGTTTTGAACCAGTTGGAGTTTATGGAGAGAGGTTGCACCGATGCCGAAAAGAAGTGAGTTGCAGTAATCAAGACGGGAGAAGATGAATGAGTGAATGAGTTTTTGGCAGCTGCACTCTGGGAAAGGGATGGTCAGATTTGAGCAATGTTCCTAAGATGGAAGAAGGATATTTTGACCATGTTATTGATATGAGCGTTAAACGAAAGTGTGGAATCCATTAATACACCAAGATTGCGTGCTAAAGGGGAGGGGGAGACTGTAAGACCATCAATGGAGATTGAGATATTGCCAACTTTAGTTAGGGTGTGTTTGGTGCCAATTAGGAGGAGTTCTGTTTTATTGCTGTTCAGTTTGAGATAGTTT
>JAVQIZ010029261.1:0-15585 GCA_036023535.2 Galaxias brevipinnis
ATTCATTCATTCATTCCGTAGGAAACCCACACAAACACAAACATGCAAACTCCACACAGAAAGGCCATTGGGTCAGGTGGGGTTTGAACCCAGGACCTTCTTGCTGTGAGGCACCAGTGTTAACCATTGAGCCACCATGCTGTTAGCTCAATAGAAATCACATGCACTGTACATGATAGAGCATTTTGGCACCCTATTACTTCAGAGGAAAGCTCTGTGCATTTTCATATAGCAGATCTTTCTCTCAAGGGTTTATGTAAGCTCCACTCTGCGCACTTATAATTAACTGTGGATAATAAATTGAGGTTCACAACATCTCATGACACACCTCTGGCAAAGATTCTATGATAGACTCGTCAAGCTACTATCTTGTGTCTGAGAAGCAGTCAGCCAGGGCCACCATGCAAATGTCATCAAGAACAGTATAACTAACACTTATCCTGGACTTGATTCTGCTGAACGTTTCTGTACGTCTATGCCATCTGTGACCAACATAAAACAAATCCAGTGTTGCTCTGCAAATTGTTGCATTTAGGAAACCTGAAATATTTTCAAACCTTACCAAAAGGTTATTTACCACGTCAGTTATGTGCTTTAATGATGATTCATAACAGCGGCTTCTTATTGACCACACTGTAAGATTCGATTTCGTCTAGATATACTATTTCTAATACTAGATTTTGTAATTACAAGGAGAGGAATACTGGAGAATTTGGGAACAAGACGAGGGATGGAATGAGTGCACCCTTGTATCTTCAGTCTCTCCCTTGGAGCCCTCATTTGTAGTAATTCCTCACTGATCCTGCTGCCAAGCACTTTGTATGCGGTTTACTCCCTGCCTCCTCTTACTGCCATTAGACATCCAGCAGGATCTTCAGGGACTTTGTGCGGATCCATGCGGCCAGGGGAAAACATGGAGAGGCAGAGGACACCACCTGTAGCAAAGCCTGACTCCTCATCATTTCAGACTTTTCCCACATTTAAAGGATTAGGGGTGTAGAGTCAGGCAAGGGTCAACAAGAGAGTTTGACTTTCGTGGAGGCTTGGGGGGAATCAGGGGTTGTCCACGGGGCTAGAGGAAGGCTCTGCCCCCTCTGGATAAACTTGGGCTATAGACTGTTGAGTCTTGTGAGATTAGGCTGGAGCCAAGTGTACTCCACTCTGATCTGGGGGGGTGGGGGTTACGGTGCCATCCATAGAGCAGCTCAGGCCCCCTTTTTCCTGACGGTTTGTTGTTTCAGTTTGAGGCATGGCTAGTTCTTTGCCCAGAACTAAGGACATAGGGTACAAAACTAAATGTGAGTTTACGGCTTATTTGAAGAAAGGTTTGTGGACAGGATGTGTCACTGAGATGCAATTTGATGCAATATTTGTTGAGGAGGTAATTTTCCAAATCCAGTGATGACCAGATTTCCATCCATAAAGTGTAAGCACATAGATAGAAAAATAACTTTTATTAAATACATTTTTACAAATTTATATTCAATATTTATGTTTCATATTTGATGAAAATTCCAATTAATTTAAAAAAGATGAGGACAGATGTTTATTGTTGATTGAAAATTTCTATTTATTTTCACTTGGGTGGTAGTAATCAATTTATTTTGTGTCCTTTGTGGATGATGATGGTGTTGTAGAAGACCATCTTAATGTCAATTAGAGGATCTCAAGATCACTAACAATTAAATGACCCACCTTTGATACTATGACTTAATGTCATATATCTATCAAGATGGCCATAAACACTATTTGTCTACTGGAACATGAAAAATTAAGTGTTCAATCTTTTGGCATCTGACTGAGTTTACCTAAACAATTAACTGAAAACAAATTGCTTTTACTGTTGGATCTAATCATAATGGAGAATGTACTAAAAGGTTTTCAAGTTAATGTATCATTATTGCAAATATTATTACATGAATATCCTTGTTATTGTTTATTTTTATTACATTTCAGTAAATATACAACAAATCATGTGTTGTCTTAATTTTGTCTTTAGGTTTAGAAAATAGTGTGTGACAGCCTTTAGATGATCTTTTTAATCCCAAATCTGCAAATGTCTATTTGTCTGTTTGGCACGTTATAGAAGTGATTTGTTGCTCCAACTAAGCTTGTTAGGCGCATATTAGGCATTTCATTTAAGAATCTATTTAGCCTCTAATCAACAAGCGCACTTGGTGTTCGAAATTATTTCAGAATTAATTCAATGGTTTGCTGTTGGTTAATCAATTCACTTAAACGACCTATTGCATATTACCCAGACCAATGATTTGAAAATAATATTATACTATGCTATCTACTTAATGACGTGAGAGAATTAACTACTCTATAATTCAATTTCACACCAATACCTCGGGTAATGAAGATGTCCTTGATTGAAGGATTGAATATGTCCCAGTAAATTCTATGGCCCTCTCAATTTTATCTGAAGTTTACAGAATATTCGATGCCGCAGACATTATGGGGAGGACGTCAGATCCTGCGGTTCACAAAATGAAATTATTATAATTTTAATGTCATCCAGAGGTCAATGTTTGAGTAATCATATAGGTCTAATGTGTGTGTATGTTTCTGAACATGTGTGTTTGCTCATGCATAAAAATAGATGGTTTTAAACAACTGCTTGGCAGATAACAAATGCTGCCTTTCATATAAGATCATAATTGTGTATTAGCTGTCGCATATTTTTCAACATTGTAAATTATAATGACAGAAGAAAAATATGGCCACTATTCAAAGGCAAAAAAAAAAGGCCACTATTCAAAGGCAAGTGATAATTTGGAGCTGGACAATTTAATGTAATTTTATTTATTTTACTGTTGGCAGTAGCCTAATCACTATGGTCTCGAATTGTAACAAACTTAAGCAATCTTAATCTTTAAATGCTGATTCGAATATCTATATTGAAGACAAGTTAACCATCTTAAGGTGGTATTGATGCTTCCTTAAGTAATGTTATTAAGACGCATATTAAATTAATTACCGATAATATTTTCCACAACATGATAACAAATTTCACTAGACAAAAAAATGGCCTTACTCTAGGGATTTATTGAAATGGGCGTACTTAAACTAAAGAAGCAAACTTGGTATTACCATATCGACAAGACATTGCAAGCACTCCCAACAGCATTAGGAGGTTCGCATGCGATTGATAAACTCCCTTACACATTGGCTAATAGGCACTTTGGACCATTCAGGCAGACAATGTCACGCAAATATTTCTTTCAATGACACTATTACTGGACAATAGTAGCCCGCTGCGCTGGCGACAACCGAATTGAAAATGATTTTCTGAACCACAAAATGTTTCTGCAATCACCGTGGGATACGATGTCATCAGTGAAAGGTGAGTATATAAAGGTGAAGTTTTGAAATCTTAATCCGAAGTGAATAAATTGATAGGCACGACTAAATAATGGGTATTGGATGCACAACTTTTTTAAATTTAACTTAGCCTACGTTTGTTTTAGTCAAACCTTTATGTTGAATTATTTTATTAAGCTTGGCTTACCTTTGGGTAGCTGCGCGACACACACGACTAAGGAACTTTTCTCCCTGGGCTTTATATTTGGTCAATTTACATTGCTGTGGTTGGGCACTCACTTCGTCGTATACATTTTTGTAGAGTAAAAAAACCGCTTGATTTTGCTATTGTTTAAAAAAAACTATATGTAATGGTTTATTTATACATTGGCATTTCCTATATATTTCCATTGCACGGGATGAGCCTGCACGGGACACACCTACAAAATCAGGGGCCAACCGGTAAGCCTTGAAGTCTAAATGACTGTGATTAATTGTTAATAGGAGGCAGCACATTAACCTGCTCTGCCGGTTTGTGCTAATCGCTGAATAGATATTATCTGCAAGTATGGATGTTGTTGAAACGATCTGATCTTTCTCCTCTTCCTAAAGTGCATCATGCAGCGAACAAAACCAAACAAAACAATTTATGCTGCTTAAAATAATACAGTATATTGTTATCTGTCCTGGGACCTTCAGTCAATCTTTTAATAAGATGCTCTGCGTTATTCCTCCGCTATGCCAAACTGTAGAAAATCAGAAACTAAAATGTATTTAATCTTTTTTGTATTTAATTTAAATACAGAAGATAAACAAAAGCAAGTGCATTTTTTTTACTTAAACAGATTCTCTTTTGACCTCAACAGGGCCTTAAAGTGAATGGAGCCTATACATTTACAGACTTAGCATGATAGGCGTTAAACAGGCGTTAAAACAACTTGACTACAATGACCCTTTGTTTAGCGTCCCTACAGCTTAAGTCTGAATCAAAAGCAGTTTACAAAGCCTACAGAGTTTACAGTTGTTTAGTATCCAATCGCATCCCTAATTTTTGCCTCAGGATTTAAATAAAATGGTGTGGTAATGGTATTCTTAATAGCACCTTGTTATCTTGAAAGTCTTTGATGCCGATTGTTGCCAATACTCTTTTTCCAATTTTGTCTAAAGAAAATCACACTGAGGTTATCAGATAGAGAATGTAGACCTCAAGATGCACTTTAAGTTACCGATAGATCTAATTTTCATAGTCCAGAAATTAAACAGACCTATTAAGAATATGAGTATCAAATAAAACCTGTAAGAACACTCGGTGGTTGTGATAAACTGGCACTTTAATGTTTATCACGTGTGCCTAATATTTGTGTTTACCCGCAGCCCTACGAGTGGCCCTTGTACAAGCGAGCCCCAAGCATGAGGCTCTTCGTGGGACACCACTTCAAACAAGAGGTGGGTTTGAGATCCCGGGGATTTCAAAGGGAGAATGGTGAGCATGCGATGCCACTCATTCCAGGTTGAGGGCTTAAGTGTTTCCAAACATACATAGTTGCAGATGTAGGCTACTTTCCCTGGACACCGGATGTGAAATTAAGGAAATGCGTGATTACCCCTGCCGTGCAATCTTGTCATAGAATATATGAATAAATAGGCTCCAAAAAACCCATATAGCTAGTCTTTATGTTTTAAAATACTGGTATATGACAACTGTATCAAAGAGTTATGAGGTTGTCTTTTTAATGTCAGAAAGTTGTAATTAAATAGTGCCCTTAATTAAAAGTAGCCTTGTCCTATAGCTATATAGCTTAATATAGCGGGTGAGCTGGAATTTCCCTAGGGAGAATAACGTCAAGACTTAATCACCAGGTAGGCCATACTCTTTCTTATGAGGAATCCTTTTCAGCTTTAGCGCCTCACTGAAAATAACTGGAAAGAATTGACCTTTTCTTCAGTGTAGCCTACTATTACACCAACAAGTGCCCATTCGGAATGCCGTGCGATCGGCTGAGAAAGCTAATTTTTCAGGCTGAATAGCCTAATGTCCCAGGGCTAGGGCGGCAAGGAGGAGGCGGGCTGCGCTTTGGATGCGGGTTAACGTTTTTCTATAGTCTCCCTTAAGTCGGGGGCTCTGATCATGCCGCTGCTGGCGCCTAAAAACAACATAACTTGTCTGCCTATTAGAGAGACTGACAAATCGTGACAGATTGTTTAGACATAGCAATTAGCGACGCAGAGGCTTTCTGAGTCTGTTGGACACTATAGTTTTAATTTCCCATGATTGTCAAAAATTATATTAAAAAGTCAATCGATATGGAGGAGAATTAAATCAGTTATTAAAGCCAATGTGCAAACAATGGTGAGCGAACTTGAATTTGTGAATCACCAACGGCCTTCACTGATAGACAAGCAACGACAGGCGAACAAACATCATTGTTTTTTTTCTTCTTTTCAAATTTGAAGCATGAAAAAAAGCATATACCTGTTAAATACTTGCAGCAGGGTGTAATTGCGTGCAAATAGATTTGACTATTGAAGACAGGAAGTAGACAGGTAAATCAATGACAGCCAACGTTGGCTCCACACTACTCCCTTCTCTTCCTTGGCACTCCATAATTTTTTTTACTTTAATGGATGTGGTCAAAGGGAAAAATCTCAGTGATTCCTCCCTCATGCCCGATAATTATCCCTAAATAACTGCAATGGTGTCTCAATATGATTAGAGCAACACAGCCATCAATAAACATTGCCCCTTGAAAGGCTGCCACACATTCACGACTTATTTATTCAGTCTTCCATCAGTTCTTTCGATGGCCTATTTGAAATATGGGTTAAATGTTACATTTCAGGTGATATGATGATCCATGGCATAAGACTAAACATTAGCCCATATTCCTGTAGTCTTTAACGTATAATCAATTTAAACCTTTATGTAATAGCGTATTTATATTCCAATAGGCCTACATTCATTGTGGCAATGTCTTATTCTGTTATCATCTTGCTCAACTAACCCAACAAACGTATTATTATTTGTGGTCTGTTGAAAAGAAAAAAGAAAAGAGAAAGGAAAACCTAATTGTTTACTTTCACTGTGAAACAGCTGAGCTCTTTACTCGACTAGAATTGTAATGACCAACCCACCTCCTCTCTGATTGGACGTTTAGTTCCCCATGCGTGTCTTATAGCATTGCACGCCAATTCGGTCACACAAACATGAGGATGCCATCAGCTTAAGAGCAACACAAAAATTGACTGTGCTTCTTCTTTCATTAGTTGCAAGTGTTCCAGCCAGAAGTAAAGGCCGAACTTTTATGGCACCAATTATTGCCATGTCAGCTTTATCCGTTGGGTTAAAAACTGAAGACATCTCCTCGCGCCCTGTTCAAGTCGACAGAGTCGAAATGCAGACCAGTTTGGGTTTAGCAGATGATACGGTAAAGCCGAAAGTTGCTATCCTACCTTTCAGTGTTGAGGCATTGATGGCTGACAGAAAACCAAGTAGGGAGTTGTCATCCCAAAATGGGGCATCTGTAGCGGGAACATCTCATGGGATGTGTGGAAGAATGGGCACGCTTTCGAGTCTGGATAACTCGGCCCCTTCATTGGGCATGGGATCACCATTTCCAGTCAGCGACATAATGAACATGCAAGAGGACGTGTTGATAAAACCAGAGAGCCCAGAAAGTAATGACAGAAATTCTTGGATACAAAATACTCGTTTCTCTCCAACACCACCGCGTAAGTTGTCACAAAATGTTGATATCTTGTAGTCTAGTATAAGGGTAATTCAGTAAACCGTATAGAAACAATAGTTGCTCACGTATACTCAAATATATTGTACCTATTTACCATTGATTAATGTTTAATATTGTTTAATTCAACTTACAGTAAGGTTAAAAGTATTCTAAAATGACTGTATTTCATTAACCATAAGAAAAGTATTTTAGAGAGTAAATAAATTAAAGCTTATGTATTTTACAGGAAGGCTCAGTCCTCCAGCCTGCCCCTTGAGAAAACACAAAACGAACAGAAAACCCCGGACTCCTTTCACTACTTCTCAGCTTCTGGCTCTGGAAAGAAAGTTTCGCCAAAAGCAGTACCTCTCCATCGCTGAGCGCGCAGAATTCTCCAGCTCCCTAAACCTAACAGAGACTCAAGTCAAAATTTGGTTTCAGAACAGGAGAGCTAAAGCTAAGAGGCTCCAGGAGGCCGAACTAGAAAAACTGAAAATGGCAGCCAAACCTATGCTTCCTCCGGCGTTCGGGATCTCCTTTCCACTGGGTGCACACGTCCCTACATCTTACGGAGCGTCGCACCCGTTCCACAGGCACTCCCTGCCGGTTTCACCAGTGGGACTCTACGCTGCTCATGTCGGATACAGCATGTACCACCTCGCCTGATTTTGTGTGAAAGACTTGATGTGCAAAGTTGGATGTGATTATTAATTTTACTCGCAACATCAAGAAGACCACGAAGATTAAAAATACTTTTTTCATTGACCTCCCATAACTGGACAGTCAAGTATGAACAGCTTAGAACGCTAGAAATATTATGTGATTTGTGTGTGTATCAATGATTGATCGATATTAGCCGTCGTAGCTAATATTCATTGCTGGTTTACAAAGCCAATCTAATGGGTTGAATATGATACAAACTATGCCAAAAAGGGACTGATGTACACCAGCATGGCATTTTGCACCAACAAACAATACCTACATGCAGGTAGGTTGGGCTACCATCACTTGTGTAGACGGTTGTGCTCTACAATAGATAACCAAGACTCTTACCTTTCATTTTGCATTCATGTAAATGCGTATCGAAGTGGGTTATTGAATCCAGCTAAAATTAATGCTCTTCGCTAAATTTGAGAACTACAGCATTTTATTAAGTATATAACAGCACTGTCTGTTGTGTTATTGATTCCCTTCGGAAGGGATTTGTGTACTGTAAATGTATGTATATTTGAAGAATATCCTCATTTATAATGAATATATTTGTGACATAAATTAACAATAAATTGTTTATTCTTTTCCATTCAGAAGTTGTTCGTTTTGACTCAAACTTGATAAATAATTGATCACTGCCTTGAACGAGCGAAAATGGAAAGATATTGTAACAATAATGTTGAATTAGATCTGTCATTGGCATTTTACGCCAATTCGTGGAGTTTGTAATTTAGTATTTTAGTCTCAATGTGGACCTCATAATTTAGCATATGTTTGTACAACCTACATTTAAACTGACATATAGCCTAACTGGCCAATTTATGGTTTATTTACTCATGGCTTTTATTTGAAAAGTTATGTTCTCATAGTTTATTTAGGCCTAAACATGTTCTTGGTATGTTAAAAATTATATGTTTGGATCAAAGGTAATAAATACACTTTACAATGACACAGAGATCTTTAATCTGACCATATAGCCTATGTATACATATATAATAACTGTCCAAATTGAAGATCTCTCTACAGCCATTTCATATTTCATTTGACGCTCCTTCCTGCGGTGCAAGCAAGGGTTAAATTGGAGTAGGTCTAAAATAATTGCTATAATGAGCAAAAGCAATCTGCCGCAGACAAACGACGGCTCCAGCGAGGCTATAGCTTCAGGCAAGGCGGAACTTTTATCATTCCTAAAATGTCAACGGGGGACGGGGACGCGCAACATAGTTTTCCTTTTTATTCCCAACTTCTCTCACACGATGTAGGCCTAGATGTTACGTATGCTTCATTATTGAGTAATACAAATTTTAAAAAATACAATAAAACATGTTTTCTAATTTAGTAAAATGTTTCCTAAGTTGGCTACATATTTTTTTTTGTTTTTGAGAAGCTTAAGGGACTATACGGGCCATGCATCCGTCACTTATTGGTGCTCAATGTTGTCAATTTATCAGAACAACGTAGATTAACGCTCAGTTTGACAGGGAAAAAGTCAAAGAGGATTTCTAAGTTCTTTGAAGTGGACCATCTTTCTTTAGAGCATGCCCCATCTCATTTTGCCTGAAGCATTGCACACAAAGATCCCCCACAAAAAAACTCCTATTTATTTAATTCACTAGCCAATATCATTTTGCCTACAGAAACATCCTCACCATTGTAATTTAATATAAACTAAATACACGTTGGGAAAACTGTGAATGATTTAAAAAACTATAGGCTTCTAATTTTTGGGGTTTGCGTGAAAGAAAACAATACAGTCAATCTAGCCCAGCATATAGCTAGTTAACCCATAGGCATAATAACTATCCACCAAAGGCATTCATTCTATAGGCTACATTTCTCTTATTTTAAATGAGGGCCCACGTCAAATTTGAAAACGGTTGCATAGTCATTTGCAATATGAAGTTTCTAAAGTCGAAGGCTTTTAAGATTAACAATCCGATTGAGAGTCAACATTTATAATGTGTTTTTTAAAATAAGGTTTTCTCATTTATTTGTACGGTCATAATTCAAACGGTCGACATGAAAATACAAGATTAGAATTTTAACTGATTTTTTTTGCCAGCTCATTATTTCTTTCAAGACATTTGTTTAATATATCGCACAGAATGTATAGCCCATTCAACATTTTTTGTTTTTAGGAGACATCTTACGTTATGCATTTGTTTATAAGCCATGAGTTTATATATTTTCATTCGTTAGTTATGATGTATTCATTATGGTGATTGACTAACTTCAGTAATGAGGCTTACCACTGTTTCAAGTTGAGTTAGGAAATGAGCAGCAACATGCTCCTGTCCTTTAATACTAGGCCTACAACACCATCTTCTGTTGAACGTGGAAATCAGAATGCAGCCATCTGAAAAAAATCACCACATCTTAAAGATTAGTTGCTGTACACATTAACAAGAAACTATGAATCTCGGAAACTGAAGTGTGAATTTTATGCAAACCTAATTAATCATTGAAATAATCTGTACCATCTGATCGTCCAACAGCAATCTACGCTCACGCTCGCATGCACAATGTTAGTCCCGCCATAAAAGAGATCTATAGGTCCATTGCCCGTTTAGAGTTCAGGCATATTCATGATGGGGAAAGCATTCCACCGAAACATGAAAGTTTTATAACAAAAAGTTAATTCTGAAAGTGTATCTCATAAATTTACCATAGCTTTGATCTATTTCGGGTTACAAAGGAGGGCTAAATGTTACAAGATGTTTCAGTGCAAACAATTCAAGTATGTTACATTTATTTTGTCTATAGCCTAATATTTAAAAAATAGGTGGCATGCAGCATGTGTCAAGCTTTTTTCAGGCAGGTTGACTATTGAGCAGCATCAATTAATTGCTAAATTGTGAAAGTCTACTAAAACAATATTTTGGTAATACAGAGACCCGATGCACTCACAGAATTTTCATACAATGAAACGAAAAACCAACAGCACAGCTGAACCGGTCAATTTTTTATTCAAACAATTTGTACTGTATTTCCTTGTATATTGCGGGTGTGGTTCTGTGCATTCGGCTCCTTTTACGTCCATGTAAAATTGATCTTCTATACTTCTAAGTCAAGTCATGTCTTTCAATGTAAACTGAAAATCCAATTGCAAAGACAGAGTTATGTTCAAATGGATGTTCTGATGGGCTTTCTTGTGATGCAGTGCAGTGGTCATGCACACTTTCACAATTTAAAAGTGTGCCCTCTCCAACAAATAATGCATTTTAATTACTTTAATTATGACAGAGTGAACATAAAAGTTCAAATATACATAAATATATATATATATATATATGTCAAGCATATTTACAGTTTACAAGAAGGGAAAGCATTTTTTGGATCTGGTCTACACTGGAAAGAGAGCCTATGTTTCCAGCCAAATTTGTCAGGGGTGTAATTACAAATGTTGGATAATGTGCCAGTCATATATTACCGTTTTAAAGAAAACATTTTATTCTAAGTCCTAATGAGGTTGTATATCTTTTAAATGTGATGGAAAATTGCCTAAAGCCCTCATGAAATAAGTTCCTAAACACACATAAAATACTGCTACAGTAAGCAAAAAATAATAATTCTGATGTGTATTTTACAGTGCAGTTTAATTCAGCAAAGCACATAATTATTTATACCACCCCTTGGCAATAACACTGAGCAGTTTACGATGTATTATTATTTTTCTTTGTAACCCCACAGAACATGCAATCAATTACATTAACGAACCTGCTGATGGTTTTAAGTGTTGTATTGTTGTATTGTTGTATTGTTGTATTGTTGTTTTGCTCTTAACAACAAATTATAAATTGTTTTTTTAAACCCTTGTAACAAATGGTGGCTGAAGTAGTTAAGTTGTAAAAAAAATTTGTCCTTTGGATTAAACATGTTGATTGCATTTCATTTGCCAGGATTAACAAGGCAATGTTTTCTCAAACAGTGGTGTTAGTGCCTACTGCTTAGGATGAATGTGTCAACTTGGACATTAACTAGAAAGACTTGCACATCCTCTACATGGAACACAATGTCATTTTCAAGTTGTGTACTCAATTTGCCTCAAACACCCCAATAACGAAGAATATTATGACAGAAAATGTGTCTCTCACATAGGGCATAAAAAGAGTATGCATTTTGTTTAGTGTAAAACATGATTTATCACTTTACAGAAAAGCTGTGTTCTATAATCTTTGATCGACCAACTTGCTTACCAAACATCCCCACACATTGGCTTGAGGTTGTTTGTGTCTGATGTGGTGCCCATACGCTTACTGTTCACTCTGCCCCCCTCTAGAGGTTCCCAAAGGTTTGGCCGCAGGACAGCATGGGATGCAGTGGATTGATTACCTGCTGTCGAAGCAGTATAGATGTGCCCAGGGCAGTTTGGCACTCTACCCTATAGAAAACATGATCAGCACAGGTTTTCAACCCCAGTGGGTTAGGACAGGCGAGTTGGGTTATGACAAAGTTTCCTGTGTCATTGTCTCGAGGTCTCTAATAGTGGCTATGGCTTGTTTTGTTGACTGTTGAGAAGAGAGGAGCTTTGAGAGCATATTAGCTTTGTCATGTATTGAGTCTCTAGGTGGCATACTTTGGGACTGTCTGTGAGTGAGCACTAGATTGTGTATATCCTGAAGAGTACATTGACTGCATGGTCAGGCTCAGCAAACATTTAGCTCCATGTGATATTGTTTTGTCAGGTATTAGCCATGACCAGCTCCCTCTGGTGGCCTTCCAATGTGTTCTGCACCTCTGTGATGATAGTTTACTTTAGATTCACAGTCAAGAGAATTCAGTAGTAATAGTAATTAAGATACTGTATGTTCAAGTTCTGTTTATGTCAGCATACAAGTTCAATGACTGTTCCTTCCAACTCAATAATGTGCAACAACACTCTAAGAATGAGTAAATAATAACATTACGTGTGTGTGTGTGTGTGTGTGTGTGTGTGTGTGTGTGTGTGTGTGTGTGTGTGGAGTTAGTGTTCTCCTCGAGGATCTGGGTAGCCTTGTGGGCCCGCTACATTCTCCCTGACCGCAACACTGAGAAAAGGCCGGTGTCCAGGAGGCTCGGATCCCCAATGATTCTCCTGGCCTTGGTCCTGTACACCCTGGTGTAGATGACCTTGAGGCCGAGGACGCCACCACCAGTGATACGTTCTGCCAAATGTGCCACTCTGCTCCCGCTCTGTGCTGTTCCCATATCAGCAGTCGATGTTCCCTGTCATGATGCTCTCAACTGTGCAGGAGTTGTAATTCCTTGCCCATCAATATACCATCGTTCTAACACACAATTACACACATCACATGTACATAGCTGTTCAACATTTGTTAAAGTAATGCTCTATGCGTGGCTTACCAAAGAGTCTTGGGGAATTAGAATAAATGAATAAACCCATTAATCTCAGAAACCTAGAGTTTGAACTGTACTGTTTATGTCCATGCCAAAGTTCAGCTATGTAACAATATTTGACTGTGCTTTTAGGTTACATTGGTTTTTTATATACAGACATTAATTATGCTATGGATAGGCAATGTTTGGCCTCTGAGGCCACTTAGCTTTAGATCACTTAGACATTTCTATGTGACAGGTTTTGAGGGTTTTGTGACCTTCACCTTACTGTTTTTTATGCCTATCCCAAATCTTATTCCGAACCCTTAACCTTACCGTTGTATGAAAAATGTAAGCTAAGATATGAAAAGCGTACAAAGCTTCACAGCCTGTCAATCAACACTCACCTGGGCGCCTGGCCAATCCTGACGCTTAAAGACGTGTCTTGTGCAGAAAAGCAGTGGGATCCATAAATAACACACGCTTGTTAGCTAGGTAAAGCTACGTCAAAATGTTCCTATACAGCCGATCAAACCAGGAGTGTGCACCCAAGGTTATTGACAGGCAGGTAGTCATGCCTCCTTGCAACAACGATCCTTATTGGTTGGTGTTTGCCGGGCTGACAAATATTTTTTGAGAGGCTGAAAACAGGGTTTAGGGCGCTCAGATAGAACGCATCTTCTCTCATTTGATTTATTGACATTTATTACATCTGGTAATAAACGTAAAACCTTCTAAAAATATTGAATTATTTGTTAAAAAATTTAACTTACATACTGCACTTTTAAATTACATTATTTGTTCTAAACTACTCATATGAAATTATTTAAATAACTTCACAATGTAAACAATACCTTTTTTGTTTTTCTAAAACCTTATTAAACATCATCGGTGTGTAAGTGTGTGAGTGAATGGGTGAATGAGAGGCAACATTGTAAAGCGCTTTGTTCCATTCCGGTTGAAAAGCGCTATATAAATGCACTCAATTTACCATTTACCATTTATTGCATTGTAAAGTAGAAATTCCAAAACATTTCAGAGAAATATTTGCTATACGGTGTAGCATAGTTTCAGGCCACTTAACCTGAATGCTGCAGCTATAACTTGTTAAAATAACATTCTGCACATTCTCAAAAAAAGCTTACTTGAACTTTTAAGGTCAATTTGACATTTCATCAGATTTGTCATTGGCCCCGCTAACCAATCAGAAATGTTATACACATAGGTCAGTCCTACATTATTGTTTATGCATATTATAATTTACTGCAGTTGGTTTGACTAAAACAACTCATTTAATAAGAATTTTGTTATTTGATTCCTGAAGCCAACTGCAAACCTTCATCAAATTGGAAGCATATAGTTTGTATTATTACTGTACAGTCAACTACAGGCCAAAATTTACTCTTGATTAGGAATGAACAATTCTAGACTTTACTTACGTACTTGGCTGCCAATGGTACTGGCGGACCCATTGCATCTCACTCAATCTAGTGTGATTACCATCTATTGAAGCAATGGCACATCCATAGATATCTTTGATGCAATACAGGCGCGATGTGGAGCATGTGTGAGCCTGTCTGCTGAAGCTTTTGCATGATTAATACCTGTATTTTTCTATACACTATATAAAGGATTGAAGCACTGAAAACGTGTCTTTCCTCATCCTCACTGCTCACTTGTCTCTTTTTAAATGTCTTGCAACAGTTTAGCGCTCAGCCACTGACTACTGCGGATTAACGCGTAATAATATCCGTAATAATAAGAATGAGCAGCAGTTTGACTCCAATGTTTGGGATGTCCTTATTGTCGCTACAATTTGGAATTAGATAAGTAATAGTTCATTTGGTTTTCCAGCTGCAGCGGCCGAGTTGGAGAGTACCCAGGAATAAGAATGAGGCCTAAAAATGTGATTTGTATTACTTTAAAAACAATCTGCACAGTGCTTGTATCTCATCATTGTTGCTTCAAACTAGATCCAGCAGGCTTACAGCATCTTCTTCTTCTGCTTCAAAAGTCATAAACCTTTATATTTATTAGTCAAGCAACCAAATAGTAAGTTGAGTTGGGATCTTTAGGATGCATTTGGTATCTTTAGTAAGCCTAATTAATTAAACTTTCTTAAACTTGTCTTGCTGCTATATGTGATAATATCTTGTGGTGTCTCTGAAATGTATAGCATTTGCCCCTCTCGGACAACTATAGGCAACTTTTATAATTAACACATTATCAATACATTTCTTTTGATAGCACATTGTAATGTCTATGGGAGCATGAAGAATTCGCAGTTCAGATCAGTCCCCTTGAAGTCTCAATATTTAAAGGGGCCCTATTATGCAAATTTTCAGGTTCATACCTTTATTTTGGAGTTCTACAAGAATAGGTTTACGTGTTTTAATGTTCAATAAACAATTCGTTTTTTCCAAACTGCCTGGATCTGCAGCACCTCTATTCACGTTCTGTCTGAAATGCTCTGTTTTAGCTTCTGTCCCTTTCGGGGGGGGGGGGGGGGGGGGGGGGGGGGGGGGGG
>JAVQIZ010029290.1:0-24381 GCA_036023535.2 Galaxias brevipinnis
TAAAACCCTGTCTGCCAAGGTAACGGTAAATATATATTATATGATTGATTCGATAGCATTAGGAAAACATAACTACGAGTCATAGTGCCTGCTCTCGCTTTGGAAGCAGTGACACCTCAGAGCGGTGCCGCTAACTTCATCATTCAGTTTAGACTGCATTGCATAAGCTAGTTACGGTTAACATCAGCCACTGCCTTCTTGTTGCGTAAGCCGGGCGCCGCGTAAGGCCTACTGTTCAAGTGGTTGCTTAAGTATGTGTAGAAGTGTGCATATAAACCAGAGCCATATTTGTTAATTCCCCTTAGGAGTCAGGACTAAAACATTGACGAAGATTTGACTAAAACAAAAACTTATTAACACTGACTAAATCTTAACTATAACGAAACAAATGAAATGACCAAATTTGACTTTAACTCAACTAAAATTTTCAGTAAAGACGAAGCGGTGCCGTCGTACACTCACAGGCGCATTCATTCGTGCAGATGAAACACACTATGGAACTCTCGGTCAATGCAGCAGGAGAGGGAAGCGTGTATCCATGGCTACTGCTGGCTAGAAACGAGCAAACCCACTATGGAATAATTAGCGATATGGTGACGCCGTTATTACATACTCACAGGCGCATTGGTGCAGATGTCCTGAACTTTCCGTTATTTATTATTTAGCTTTCCCACTTCTGACACCATGTTTCGATGTCAAATTACGAGACGGAGTTATTGATGCAGTTTTCAACTGGTGCTCGATGTAATAGCCTAACCAAGACAGTCTGTACAGACGTAACAACATTAACATCAACGCTAGATGGTGGTATATGACCGTGAAAACTCTCTGTCCAGTCATTTCAATGGGGCCAAAAACCGATAAAAAATAATAATTCAAAAATATAACACGTGATCCGATAACTTAGCTGTATGTAAGCGCAACGGACTGCAATACCCAAGACATGTGGTCACAGTAGAGGAATCTATTGGATCACAATTACGGGCGTTGATAAGGCGCAAAAAATAGGCCTAATAATAATATGACTTTCAGGTAACAATATGTGTTGCATCTGACGATGCATCACATAACAACTATTAACTAGCTAGGTCAATCGATCGTGGGTGATAAAATTGCATGACACTACGTAATCGTTTGGGTTTCCAAATATTTTCGCTTGTTTCTGCTAGTAGTAACCCAACCAGCCAGCCAGCTGAACAGCCAGCTAGCTGAACATGATGACCATTGGCTTTGATCGTGTCATGATCGTTAATGTTACCCTATTTGCCATTGTTATTTCAGCGACTCAAGTTAAATTGTTGTCTTGCAATCCGGGATTGCTGATTGCCAAGGACTATTTTATACTGTTCAAATTTTTTTGGCTTTGACATTTCATTTATTTTCTAGGTCTGTTGTCATTATGGCTTTGTCATTGCCTATGGTCTTGGCAACAACTGTGTTTCTCATTAAATCTGAGGCACCCATAACAAAGGTAGCTATATTTGTAACCTTAACAATTAAGTCATTTTGATGGTGTGATATCAGTAACTTTGTATTCATTGTAATCGTATGCACAGGCTCTTCACCAAAATGCATTTGACTGCTGTGGAGAAAGACAGAAAGGGAACAGTTCATGTTTAAATAACACTCACTGCGAGCCAGGTATGCTTGCTATTTCTCTTACAAAAACAAAGTTGCACTTGCACTATGCAAACCTGATAGCAGTGCATTCGCTTTGCTTTGTCAATAAAATTACTGTGCCTGTGTTGCTACACATTCAGGACTGTAAACATATTATCTGACTGTATTACCTGGAATTTCTAATTGTCATTGGCTTAGCCTTTCCATAATTCCTTCCTCAGGATGTTATTTACACGTCCTTGAGAACAGCACTACTATTTGCGTACAGTGTGACTCTGCAACTGTAGATTTGGCAAACTTCACATTCTGCAACAACAGTACGTGTAATGCTAAATGTCCCTCTGATAAACCATTTGATGTAATGAAACTACATTTTTATTTAATTTGCAAAATATTAAAATTTTGTTTACTGGTTTTGATTTGTAAACTTTGGTAAATTTAAGGACTGGAGCATTCAATTGTAGCATGTGGTTAGCGCTTTGCAATAGATATTCCTTTCTGATCCATCACTTTATGTCCTCACTAGACTACACTGTGGAAAAGACAAATCGTACAGCAATTACTACAGTTATTCCAATAATTGGTAAGAAATTGTGAATTTATGAAATGTATAAAAAACCTTTGACTACCTGCAATTAGGATGTATTGTAGTCAAACCTCAGGTACCACATCCATTTACTTGAGATAATATTAAAAGTGATAATTACAGTATAAAATGCAAAAAGATAAAATGTTTACAATATATTAATCTTTAGGATACTGGCTATGACGACAAATAGGTACCTTTAAGTATGTAATAAGTTACTGGGACCACATTGTGTGCCTCTATCAGGTTTGCAGTTCTGCTCCAGCAAACTACATAGACTAGAGGGATGGTTTGGCCTAATAGGTTAAGCAAGGAAATCTGTTATTGTTATTCAGATTCTTAAATTGTTGACTGCTCCTTTTTTCTTTCTCTGTTTTGGTGGTACTCTTTTCTTTTCTCCATGACAAGTGTAAAAGTTCTCATGTCTCCTCTGTAATTGTGCCTCTTAATCAGGGGGTCCAGGTGTTGCAGCCTCACTCTTGCTTGGAACGCTGCTGATCAGCCTGCTTCTGATCCTCTTGGTTGCCTCATTTTTCTACCTCAAACGCTCTAATCGACTCCCAGGCGTCTTCTACCGTCGTAACAAGGGTACGTTTTGCAAGGAGTAGATTGAGTGTCGTTTCTTTTATAGAACCATAGGCTTAAACCTATTTTTCAACGAAGTTGCTCCTTAACATTTCTTTGGACAAAATTAATTGGGGATACAGTAGAACCATTCTTATCAAAGTCAGATCTTTAAAACATGTCTATACCAATACAAAGCTATTTATGAATATGAAGCAGGCAATCAAAACCCCAGTCTGAGGCATCACAACTGTGGTTGTCCAGTAGATGTTCAGCAGCAACTGTGCAATCAAGGTTCTACTATAGTTTTGAACAACAATGCGTCAATTATGCACCACTTTAGTCAGCATGCAGCCACTCATTGCTTTGAAACTGATCCCATTTTATTGAATTAGAATTGTGTTGAACCAAGACATTTTCAACTATATTTTAGGGCTATTAATAGCTGCCATTGTCATATTTTAGGAATTATGGGCTATAGACATGGCTATAAAGGAACACATTTCAAACCTGTGGGGCTTTCAAGTCTGATTTGTGTTGACATGGTGTGAAATTAAACTCATTCATTTTTATTCTGATTGTATTTAATTAAACATATTTTCTTTCACAGCTTTCATATTTCAACCAAGTGAGACAGTAAGTGTAGTCATTTTCTATTTGCTAAAGTGGATCAAGGATAATTTTGGGAAAGCTCTTTCTATCACTCCTGTCTCTTGCTTTACTAATCCTTTCTTGGAAGTAAATGTCACAAGTTAAACACGTTTTTCTGTATGTATAGGCTGTCATGATACCATCAACTACTACGTCTTCAGGTAAGAATAGTTTCTGAAGTCAGGTTGGCGTAAAGTTTCACAAAAGTGGCTCATGTTAAGTTTACCACACACCTGTCTCTTTCATTGTTTATATTTGAAGTGAGAAAACCTAGGTATGTCAGAAGGGAAAGACCCTCTGCAACATCTGGGTCCAGCGCTGCCACTATGCCGACCACAGCCACCACCAAAGTCTACAATGTCTAGGGGCAGATTCAACCAGCTTGTGCTGATGGGAAATAAAGGCAGGACCTTTTTTAAATTGACTAGTCATGTAAATATTGTTCATCGCTGCTTCAGAAAGTATGTACAAATTCTGCTGTCATTGTATAAGATTGTGCCAAATGTCTTATACTTTCCAATCGATTGTTGTATTTTATGACTTTGTTCACATATTTTGATATTTATGATGTTTTCTTAAATATTTGATTTAAATTTTCTTTATTGACGTGGGGCCAAAGGAGTCCATAAATGGTTGTATTACGAAGCCTTTGTAAGCTTTTGGTACGGTATTGACTTGGTTTCAGGGTGATATATGCATTACAGGAAGATAAGAATGTTTTGTAAACGTTTTCTAATTTGTTCATTTTCTTTTGAGCACATAAAAACTGAATGTATTGCTATTATTTTACTTCTACTGCACATATAGAACAAAGTAATTTACTTTTGCGAGACAAGTATCTACACTCCATGCATTCTGTAATACTTAAGACCTATGAAAATGTGAAGCTTTAGTTTTCTAGGAACAGATATACTTGATTATATACTTTATTGAATATTAGCTGACATCCAAAGGATGCAGATTAATCCTTTCACATGGAATAAAATTATACTCACTATAAAAACCTTCTGAATGCATAGTTACATTTTACTGGTCAATGTTAGTTTAATGGACATTTATCTGCAGATTCCACCATATGTTGCCAAATATGCACTTAAAGTAAATACTGAGCCAATCTGTGAGGTATGCTCAACTTATTTTTTCATGAAGGTGTGGTTACTATTTAATTACATGATATCTGTGACACATTGTTTGGTATAAGGTGTGATATCCTGTAGCCTTAAAAAACAGGGTGGGTACCTATGTTGAATGCTGGAGAACCGAACAGGTTGCTTTCCTTTGGGAACTGTATTTTCACACTATTGAGTAACTATATATGAGACTTGACAAAAGTCAGGTATTTGAAGTGACTTTCATTCTAAATAGGTGATTCATTGTTTGCTTCTTACATTAGCTGTTGTACAGCCATTCATAGCGTTGTACACATGTACATATAGTTTTATACAAATTATGTTCGTTTTTGTAATTGTTTACTTAAGTATTGATTCTAGTTTTAATGGTCTCAATGAAGTAGCCTATGTTCTGAAATGTTTACATAAATAAAGCACCTTTCTCAGTCCATGCGTCTGTTTTCCATGTGTGCGCTACGCTACCCATATGTTGACAGTACTCAATCAAATGTGTTATAAGATTGCAATTATATTTGGAATTTGAGATAAATCGGTCACAATCAGTTGTATACCCTTCTATAACCATGATATTGTTTAAACAGCTTAATTTATTGTTTTTACATTACAGCTTCACAGTCACAGAACTTAGATTTTGGAAGATGATGAATAAAACAAACTTCATAGATGGAATGTAGTTGTAACTCTGGCTTGGCAGAAAGCAAGAACCCATGATGACCACTTTCTGTGTTTTTTGTTATAACAATTGAGCTTGAAAAATTACTAAGCATTGGCATGATCAAAATCTTTTAGTTTTAAAAAGCTATACAACCCTAAATATATTGTTTGTATGTGTATAAGTTGTGTTAAATTACTCTCCAAACCTTTGTAATAAAGTTTTGTAGCTCCATAAACACACACAAGGAACTTGGAATAAATGCTTAGTCATTGAATGCTTGGTCACTGTTGCATTGTTTATATGTGTGTGCAAGAGAAGATGACTAGCGTAGTAGTTTTTCTTTTTCCAACTTCTTCCTTGTCAGATAATACCACCACTCCACCCCTTCTTACTTACTATCTTGTAAGCACATCAGCAGCAAGACAGGTTGATGAGTAAGTCAGAGTTACAGTATTTGTAAAGGATCACATTTTGGACTCAATAATCCAACTGGGAAAAACGTATATATTACAGGTGAAAAGACAACTGAAAAGAAAAGAAAATATTGTTTTGTCATTTGTCTGCAAAGGCAAGGTATGTTATTTTATTTTATTAATTCTTTATGTAACTGGGGAAAGTCATATTGAGATTAATATCTGTTTTTCAAGTGAGCTCTTGCAAGGGATGGTGTCTTAGACAACATTTTCACAACATAAAACAAAACATAAAAAAAACTATTATTTGAATCAAATTTTAATATTCAATTAAATATGTTAGAAAAAACTAGTTAAATATAATTTACACCTAATGCCTGTTTTCTCACACAATTATGATATACTAACAATCAAGTCTCTTAAAACCTTAAAGGTGAAACAAAAGAGAACATTTAATTGTACATTTTTTTTGAACATTATGCAATTTGGGACTAAGGAAAGTACTCCAAACACCTTGGTAAGGAAACACTGCAAATAACCTTTGTGGAAAGAGAGGTTCTATTGTATGAACGTATATCGTATAGACATTTGAACTAATTTAATGAAGGTTAAAATCAACTGAGGTCTATACCTCAGAACCTGGGATTTTGCTATTGGTAGATCTTGACTACCTGTAGAAGAATACAAAGTTGATTGGAATATAAAGCACTGGACAAGCTGATCCATCAATGAATGGGTAAACTAGGAAGTAGAGCAAAGTCAATGATTAATTCCACACCTATTAGATAACGGCTTATCGTACTGACAATGTAGCCATTGCTTATTATTTCCTGTAACCATTTCCTTTATATAAACAAGATAACGTATGAACAACAAAAGACAGCAGCTTAATTTGTCTACAGCAAGTTATAATCAATTCCTACGGAATAAAAACAAACGTATTTGAAAAACTGTATCCTTTGCTAAAACAAAAACAACATTTATAAGCTTTATAAGGACACATCCCATTAATACTTTGACGAGCAATTCTAATGCACTAACAATCCATTGTCTTTACAACTCACAGAAAAACCAAAGAATAGAAGCATGCACACCATTGAGGTGTGGCACACACAGGCCACAGCAGAAGACGAGAGGTCAGACTTTCCTGGGGACAGACCAGAGTGTGCCATCTGTTTTAACACTTACGATAACATCTTCAAGACCCCTAAGCTTCTCCAGTGCACACACACATTTTGTCTAGAATGTGTCAGTCGCATCATGTCTGTGTCGGTGGGGCAAGAGGAGGGGCAGATTGCTTGTCCTTTCTGCAGACAGCCAACGTCCATTCCTGAAAGTGGCCCCCCAGCTCTCCTCACTAGCCATGATGTGTTGTGCAAGCTTCCCACACACCAGCAACAGGAGGAGAATGTGTGGCTGGAGGGTAAAAAGCTCTGCTACTCCAACAACCTTAAGCCCAATAAGTCCTCCACCTGCATCTGTATAGACATTGGGACGACACCAAAGAAAGTGGCCAGGGAGACCCGTCGAAGAACACCCATGTGCCAATGCTGTTTCTCAGATTGGAAGCGAAGGTTGCTCTCTTTATTAATAGTGCTAATCTTGATTGGTGTTTCCATGTGGCCGCTGAACTGTTTGCTTACCACTGGCTCCTTTAGCTGTGTCTCGCATAATATGTCAGACACTGGACATTCAACTCCTTACACAGTCAATCCATAAACATGTGAGTGTGTAACAACAAAGATTGAGTACCAGAAAGGTCAATTATATGTCAAAGAATTTTCAAAAACGATTTAATGCTGGAGCTATAAACGATCAACTGAATTGAACAATCACTTTTGTGCAAAGTATATTACATGTTGCTATTGTGCTGTTTTAAATCCTACAAGGCAAAACTGTTTTTATTTTTATTTTTTTAGATTGACCACTGGTATGTTATATGACTTCATTGTGTATAATTAAATCACACTGTCACAAATCAAAAATGTTTTCAGAAATGCATTAGGAAATCATAAATTGATATTTATCTAGAAAGTGAATACTTAAAATTGCTCCTGTCACCAAAAAACTCATGTCTGCCTGAGTGACACATATCCCAACAGCCATTGTGACATTGTATTACCCTCTATACGTGGACCATACTCTATTAAAGTACTCTACCAAGCATGTACTGTTTCTACTATATAGCTAGTCTGTGTATACATTTATCAATCATTAAGATATGAACAAAGATAAACACTCTTCTCAATACAGTGTATATGTGTATATTATTGCTGGGTTGTATTATGAAATGTTTTATTAATCTTACCTCATCCAACTTGAGAGGTACTCTATTTTTGGGGCTGAAATGTTACACCTCTGAGAGGAAAGGGCATGTGCACACGCCACTCCATGTGACTGAACACATAGCTCTATTTATATAAACACTTCAATGGTTAGACCTAAGTCTGCCACACACAAGGACAGTGGGGACACAAAAGGACAAGCAGCATGACATTTTAGAGAGAATGCTGAAAGGTTGAATCTGGAGCTTTGTCTCATTGCAACAGGTAGGAACCCCTTTCTACACCCAAGACCAAAGTGTTTTAAAATATAATGGGGCTTCATAACAGAGTGTGATCACACTCATCAATTTAAGATTACAGTAAAGTGATTGGCCACATCTGTAAGAAGCAACAACTGCTTCAAAGAATGATAGAATACATTAACCAGACAGAATAATATATGTTAAAGCTTATGTTAAAGCAGCACTTAAATCGATTAGATAAACTATGACCAAACTTTAAATCGCTGTACCTGAGTGGTTTGTTATGAAAAATATCGGCACATGTGTGAAGGCTGATAATGAAAATATATAATGACAAACTTAAGACATTGTGGATTGTTGCATGCTAATTTAGTAGTTAAATATGACAATATTTGTTATTCCCCAAGCCACTTTTACCAACATTTTAAGTACTTGTAATTAGATATGTGTGGAGTAAGTTAACTTGTTTGTTATGGTGCTTTTTATTGGCACTTGCACTCCTTCAAGGCAAGTTACATTACATGTTTTCCACCACAAAGTATGAAGTATTTCAGGATCTGTCATTGAACCCACCATGCTTTCCAATTATGTTACTATGTAGCTGATTAAACAATAGCCTAAGTAAGTAGAGTTGATTGTACATAAACTCAACAACATTGTGATAATTACTAAATAGCTATTCATGCATATAATGAAGATCACCAAATTGGCATGAAAGTTAACTTTCATTATAACTTTGTAATGCATGTTTATGGATGTTAGATGCTAGATGAGTGACAAAGAACAACATTGGCACCCTCAAATTAAATCAGAGCAAGTGATGAACCAGTGCTCCTGTCAGAAAACTCAAGCAATTTATTTTCTGACTTTCCACTGACACTTTAAACTTTGTGTTAATCTGTTTGCAGATGAAGGAATGTGTTAAGGATCTCAGTCAACATGGATGACTTAGATCACAGTGTGCACATTTCAGAGTGTGACTGGGAGAGCTTCTATGAGGAGAGTGAAGAATGCTCTCTCCAGCAGCCCTCCCTGGCATGCCTTGATGACCCAAACCTAAGTGATTCAGAGAACTCTGGGGATCCAGTGTGTCCTGTTTTGGATATAGTTCAATTCAAGTTACAGCAGGGCCCTGCCGACATATTTGCCCTTTCAGAGGCCAACACTGAAGGACATGGCCAGGCAGAGCAAGTCGTCACTGAATGTGTAATTGAAAACAGCAAAGTTGTCCTGGGGTTAAATGTGATAGCTGAAACTGGCCTTGAGGTCATGAAAATTGAGTCTGGCAAAGACAGTTCTCTTGTGGCAGACTTGGTTAAATATGAAGACTATTTAGGGATGACAGTCGGGACAACCCACATCAATAATGATCAGGACTCTATGGCAAATAATGCGAATATTAAATTAGCAGATGGTACACATTCTGCCAGTGTTCGCAATACCTCAGAATCCGTTCAAGCCAAAGGAGTTGGGGATGTTATACAGAGTGAGAGTGACACGTTTAGTACTTTCCCAGCATGTCTCAATAACCAGTCTGAGTCACCCAGTGGCCAACATACAGAGTCTAAAGTAAATCTATGCAGTACAGTGAGACCTGTATGTTACAAAAGCAGTGATCATGTTCCTTGGACAGAGAAAGAGCGATGGTTTGTGACAGTGAATGACAGACCGGCACAAAAGCATGCATTCACTGCCCCCTCAGTGAAAAAGAAAAGAAGAAAAAAAAAACTTCATAGAATTTCTGCCAGAAATGATGGTCAAACTGAAGGGCAGGATGAGCCTCTCCCTCAGTGCTTCCCAGAGTTAGAGAAAGAGGAGGTTTTTGAATCTGAAGGAGAAGATGAAATGGAAAACCTAACACTACCATACATACATCCAGGGGCACATCCAAGCCCTCCCATATTGAGTTCTCAAGGAGGACTTGCTTCAGAGTCACATGAAATGTTAACCGTTCCACCTTTTGGAAAAAAAGAAAGTGCCTCTCCAAAGTTGACTCTGGAAAAAGCCTGCAACCCTTCAGAATGCCCCACAAATTCCTCTTCAGACATAAATAAGTGTCATTCGCATGACACAAATGTGATATACCCGATATCCACACCGAAAGACATATGTTTACAGCGAGATGACGATACAATGCTAACAGAAAATCTTGAGGAGTCTGAGGAATTCTTTTCCACCAACAGTTATGACTCTGACGATTATCTCTCAGCAGCCGAGTTAGCAGAAGAATGCAAAGAATTACTCCCTGATTCCTTAAATGAAATTCACCAAATTTCCTTCAGTAATGCACCATGTACAATTTCTTTGACAACACCAAACTGTCTTTTTTTGTCGACGGCTGATGTCACCAACACTAAGGACATTCAAATGTATCTAAATGATGTGCAGGACACACCTTCTACCCTACCCTCCAGCAGTGAAGCTGCTTATTCACAGGATTTGCTTGAGAATCATTCTTTAAGCATCTTAATGCAAGAGCAAAATGAATGTTATCAAAGCACAGCTGACCAGGCTTATATTAAGCCTACCATAATGCCAAAAGGCACCTTGATGCACGCTGATTACAAGTCCAGCTCAACATCGCAGGAGTGCACTGAGATAGCTAAAATTATCCAACCCCTTACAGGCTGCGGAACTTCAGTTCCAGGTGATAAACCCAAGTCGCTACCTCCTCCTCCTGAAGTAACAGTGAAACAGTGTTCTTTGCCTGCAAGCCCTGAAACATATGTGAATGCATTAAGCCATCCTCGACCTATATATGCCATCTCTGCTTTCTGGGATGAGATGGAAAAACTGACAATAAAAGACATTTTACAGCTTAGGATTGCTAGAAGTCCATCACCAGGGGAAATTCTTGATTTACCGGGAATTTCTAGAGTGCATGGGGAAGCCACACATACCAATGTACTTCACAGCTCTTTAAGTGACACCGCAGAATATATTTTACCAGATAGCACTCTAGTGGATGTATCAGATAACGCTGACTCTGACTATTTCACACACCTTGACGACTCCAAGCCAGATCGTTCAAGTTGTGAATTTTCTAGCCTCTCAGATTTTGATGAGGAATGCTTACGTTTTATTGGTGCCAGCACTAATCCCAGTCCTGAGCCTCAGGACTTAAAACTACAATGTCATTCTGAGTCTCCTTCAGTGTACAGCTCAAATTACTTACAGGAAGGTGACATCCACCAAACAGAGCAGGGGACCTCCGTTGATGTTAACCAGCTAGTACAGCAGACCTTTGAAGACATTATTCAAAATATCGACCTACCAAGTCATTCTACATGTCAAAAAGGATTGACAAAGAGCAAAAGCATGCACAATGTGCAAAACCTTAGCGTGGAGATTGAACTAAAAGATGCAGCATTGCATTCAATACTTGAAGAGGAAGAGCAAAGCTTATTTCTTAGCAACTGCCAGGCCCTTGAGAGAAGCACTTGTATGAGAATGTGTGACACCGTCATACCAAGAACAAGAACTCCATCACCAATTCTAGCTAAAGCAGATATACAAGATGAGCACTACCAAATATCCTTCCCAGAGGTATTTGAATACCTTTTCACAGAGGGTGAATCAACAGACATATCCAAAACAGTCACAGTGTACGATTCAAAAAGTGTGTCAAATGCTTACTGCCAAGAAGGTTCAGAAATGTTTAATCTTCCCCTCGAAACAAAACCTGTTCCTATCTTCTCCTGTTCTCCCTCTTCTGTCAGAGATGTCACATTCCCAGTACTGGAATATTCCAAGGAAGGCCACCGAAATGATAAAAGACCCTTCTCCATGAGGAGGTTTTGGTACCCTTGGAAGGGTAGCAGCTGGTGCCGTAGGTCTGGTGCCTGGGTGTATACGGCTGATGCCCAAAGATACCCTACCATTACGTTGGCTGATGCAGAAAAGGTCACTTCACTTACCCCTCCATTAATCCAGTTCGGACAACAGATATTCAGAGATTTGGCAGAGCGACAGAGAAAATTCAGTAGTCTACAGAAAACTGTCTCCATATCAAGTAAGCGGACCTTAAACATTCATTGTGTGAGTTGTCATTTGCGTTATGCTGACATTACAGGAAACAGCATATAGTTGTGACTATAGCTAAGGAAAGTGTCCGATGTCTTTTATTTCAGCAGACTATGCTGAACCTTACAGCATGCAATACTATATTTTCATTTACTTACTTGTATTTATCACCCACATAGACATTGATGGCATGCTCTTCAAGCTGAAACATTCAGATATGTGCTTGGTCTGCATTGCTTTTGCCTCCTGGGTTCTACGGTCTTCTGATCCACAGTCAACAGATGCCTGGAAAGCAGGTACATTTCCACTTGCCATTATTTTGAATCTTAAGGGCCATCATTTTTAATCTTGAAGGCCTTAATATCTATCAGTACAAATACTATATGTGACAAAAGATGTGTATAGAATGTTAATTCAGCTTATCTGCAAATAACATGTCCTTATTGTCTAGCCCTGCTGGCAAACGTGAGTGCAATATCAGCAATCCAGTATTTGCGACGGAAGGTGAAGAAAGATCCTCCTGAAGAAAAGCCATAATGTGCATTTAGAGCAGTCATTCCCATTTTCACTTTGGTCCACCCTGAGGGATTTATTTCTATGTTGTTTTTGAACATACCGGTTTTATCATTCAAGTCATCATACAGAGGTGTAGCAGTTAAAATAATGTTTTAATATTTTTCTCAAATTATTTTTGTAATCAGCCTGAGCATTTATGGTTCTCTATGTTTGCTATGTTTTTTGGAGTTGAATTGCTGCTAGGAAACTGATGGAAGACCTTGTAATCATATAGAGGCACTGCATCACAACCCATTCAAGTCGTTGGAATAGCGGAAAGAGCTGACAAAATACTTTTGGGCAAAAGGAGGTTGTCATGGACCATAATAAATAGTTGTTCAGTTACAATCACTTGATAGTAGTATTCACTGAGGGTATGTGATTCACATAATTATGTGCAAAACAGGTATAATAAAAAGAGAGGTATTACATTTGCATGGTTATATTTTTCATAGCTATTAAGTTTATCTATAAATTGGGCATTGCAATTTGTAAGTAGAATATCTTTGTGTGGTTAAACTACTTTTTGTGTCATTGTATGACCCTTTACCCATGCCCTCTTGTGATGTTCCTTGATGTTCCCTGCCTCCATACCCTTGTGTCCTTCCTATATTTATTGCATTTTAAATTGTATTTCATAATGCTTTACCTGTATATTCTACGGTGACATTGGGTGCCTATAAAAGAAATGTATTTATTGAATCTGAAAAAAGAATGTTGGAAGTAAGTTGATAAATGTGGATGTTTAGAGAAGAGATCAAGTAAGTCTTTGTTGTGAACACTGTACTGATACATGTGAGAAATTTCCTAAGGCTCACAAAAGAAATACAGTAGTTAATTGATGGTGAAAATAACAGATTTGATATGCTATTGTGGTTTCTAATACACAACATATATTTCTATACTCTTGCTCAATGCTTCATAAAAACTTACAGAATAAGGGATGCTCTTCTCCGACTGCATGTTTGAAAGGAGCAAACCTAAAGCATGTATAATTTTTTTTGCATAAGTATTTATTCAAATAAATATGCAATATATACATTTTCATATCATTTCACATAAATATTACATTTTTTCTTTTAGAGGGGTTCTAATTCCATTGGGATGCCAAAGTTTACTATTTAAGTCCTCTTGTTATGCTCGACCAAACACTACGCACAAACTGTTAAAAAAAATCTTTCTTTAAGGGGTGACAAGTGACATTCCAATTTTCAATTCTCTTACTTTATAAGGCTATACATTGTATATAGCTAAATAATTTAAATGTATTTGCTAAAAGGTCAAGATAAGGAATCAACACCTACTGTATTATCAACGATAATTATGGCTAATATAATAATATAGAATATTGAACATATATTATTTACAATCTCAAAATGAATGAATAAAAGCTTAGGTTAAATTGTGAAAAGATATTTGGAAATATAAAACTTTAGTATTTAGACAATCAGATTTTGAATAAAATTAATCTCTATAATGCTTAAATCACAACGATTCACCTTGCTACTCTAGTCAGGTTAAAACTGAGGGAAAACAGTCATGCAAGGTTATTACTGTCAATCATCTTAATACAGTTATATGCCATTCTGTACAAGGTTCAGTTAGAAAGAGGAATAGTTTAATACTAAATTCTGCAAGACTTTTCCCAAACCTATATTATTAGACACGTTCTCATATCGTGTAGTATGTAAATCTCGGCAGCTTAACACCTTCGAGAAAACTTACAGGCCTAGATGCCACATAAATGGGATATATACATTAAACACTTTAGGTATTTAGGATAGTTTCATTCTAAACCACTACAGAACTATTCAAAATGTGTCGCACATTAAGATGGCAATCCTTCTAAGTGCAGAACAAGAACCAAACATACAGATGCACAAAGATTATTTTTGAAATATATTATAACAAATCAGAAAGATACAATTATATTGATTCTCAAAAGTACACAGTATTACATCTGTAGATATATGTTCTACTGACAGTTGTCTTGGGGTCTCATGATGGCTTGTCACCTTCTTTCTTCAAACGGCTTGGGAAATGAACACAAGTAAAAGATAAATGGGCTGGTCAAATGTTTGCGCACAAGTTTCCTTTCACCAATCCAGTAACTCAAAAGAAATTCCAAAGAATTTTTGCATTACAGCACTAAAACACTAACAAGGGTGGAATTCTGGTATTTTATTTCAAGGCTAAACAAGGGTAGCTGCAATTTTCAAGTGGTATAGTTTAGCTGGTTAATGGTCTGTACCTGTAATAATCTTCTTGTCCTGGTAGGGGGCCGCCATGCAGATGATGTCCGTGCAGCCACTGCTGCTCCATGGCCATCCGCTGGAGCTCAGCCGACTGGGCATGCATGGCCTGGAGCTGATGTGCTGCAGACATCTGAGGCATGTGGCCCTGCAGTTCTCTGGCGTATGCTGCTCCTGAAACCATGTGCAGTGACAAACGGAGCCGGAAAAAGAATCCAGTTATTTTTTTTACCGGGAATAAATATATGCCAAAGACATTTTGAGCTGACCAGAAAGGAGCACTTCCTGCGCATGAAGTTACTTACACTCATGATCCCAAACATGCTAAAGGTGATTAGTGGGCTAAAATGACTAGCAAAGCCAAAAACACTTCATGAATAATTAATAACGTGACTCCAACACTGACACCACTTTGAACAACACCTTTTCCCTTGTCGATCTGAATGACTCATGTGGGTTACAGTTTCCGCTCAGAAAGAGTTGGACAACTAAATAAATCAAGCCACGGGTAGCGTGTGCAAACTTGTGAGTAAAGGTTACTCACCAAACAATGGGTGACGCAGCATGTCATGATCGTGAGGCAGATCATTAAGCAGGGGGTTAGGCATTGGGCCATTAGGGAAGGGAAATCGGGCCAGGCGCGGTCCTGCGCCAATAGGGTCCAGTGGGTGAGGAGCAGCACCTGGCAGCCACACAAACAAGATCAGCGTGTAGTAGGAAGCGGGAGTTTTGACTCCACACGAGGAAGCTCAACAACAAACCTGAAGTAAAGCTACGGGAGTTAACCAAAAAAAGAAAAGACTGCCCTTTGGCGAGCCACACCTTGATTGAGCGGGTCTTGTTGGTGCAGGTGCAGGTGGGAGTGGATGTGGGAGTGCTGGTGATGGTGTGGCGTCACGTTGAGCATTTGCAGCCGGGCAGCGGGGTCGTTGGCCACCGACGCCATCCGCTCCGCGTGAAGCCTCTCCGCGGTTAGCCGCTCTGCGTAGCTCAGCTCAGGACGAAGCTGCTGTCCCGCCAGCACCATCCTCTCACGCTCCAGATGGTTCAGCCCTGGGTGGAAGGCAGCGAATGGGTGTGGCGGGCCGGCTATGTGGGGCAGCGCCAGAGCCCCGTGGCGGGCAAAGTGCTCCATCGGGTTAGCCGAAGGGTGGAGCCCCTCTAGCTCCGGGGGCTTGACCTCGAAGCCCGGCTTCATGCGCTCGCGGAGCTCCCTCTCCCTCAGGTTCCTGAGCTCGCGCTCTCGCAGGCTGGGCTCGGCGCTGTACAGGCCGGGCATGTGGTAGGCCAGCAGGGGGTCGCCGGGGTTTAGGGACACGAAGAACGGGTGGTTGCGGTTGGAGGGGGACATGACGTGTGGCCGGGCGTACTCGCTAAGCGTGCGCAGCGCCGGCGTGTCGGGGCCGATGTAGGGCGGCACGGCGGCCACGGTGGTGGGTGGCTGCTCAAAGGAGGAGCGCATGTGGCCCTGGCTGGACATCTGGGGCTCGCTCATGCGACTGTCGTGGGAGGAGCTGGAGGCTCGCTGTCGGAAAAAAAGGGAGTCGACAAAATGTGTGACAGTCAAGCGTGTGATGAGGTGGAGTGCATAAGCGTGAGGAACACTGAAAGGCATACTCACTGAAGCTTTGTCCGCTTCCCTCTCTCGCTCCCTTTCCCTGTCCCGCTCTTGACGGGCGTTGTACTCTGCCTCTCTCCTGTGATTTTCAATAGCATCGTCTCTTTTCTTGGCCAGCTTGGAAGAGGCCAGCGGAGTGAAATATAAGTCAGTTCTTGAACAGGAGTTGTACCCACGGTCAAGGTATTTGACAAACCTGAAATAAACAAAAGAGTTTGTGTTTTAAGTTGATTAAAGCAACAGAGAGCAGAAAACATTCAAAAGGGTACCAAATGACCTGATTTTACCATAACATGACATAACATCCCTGCACTTACCGTGCTGACTGGCTTGCATGGCTGGCAATGTTTACAACCGTAGGCTCGGGAGAGGGGCTCCTGGGGGGAGGGGGCGGGCTCTCAGCCTCCTCACACTCATCCAAAGGCTCCTCTTTTATCTGGATGTGTGAACCTCCCCCTGCGCTGTTAGGAGAAGGCCGCAGAGGAAGAGAGAAGGAGTGCTGCAGACCAGGGACAGGGCCGTGGGCAGACGGGGGGCCAGAGGCTACAGAATGCAATGGGACACTGGGGGGGTTGGTGGCTGAGGTTCCTCTGCCGGGGAGAGTCTGCAGCTGGGTAAGGACTGGAGGCTGCGCTGGCAGGGGCTGTATTGGAAGGGACTGGGGCATCATCTGGAGAGGGGGTGGGGGGGCACCTGGAGGGTGCTGGTTGGGCAGAGAGTTGAGAGGCTTTAGGGCAGGAGGAGGGGGAAGATTGGAGGGCATCTGAGGGAACGTTGTGGCGGTGGGGTGTGGCGGTTGCTTGTGTGAAGGCGGAATAGGAGTGGTGGGAGGTGGTTTGATTTGTGGGACAGAGGTGGGAGCGGGAGGGAACTGGGGCTCCCTGGGAAAGTGAGGGGGACGCTGGGAAGACTGCTGTGGAGGCTGGGCAGGGAGAGAGGCAGCAAGAGATGGATCTCGAAACGCTGGGGACAGAGGGAAGGCCCGACCCAGCAGTGGGAGGTGGGCGGGGCCAGGAGGGGGGTGTGCGGGGGGGTGAGGTCGACCATGTGAGCCTGTCTGATAGCCTGCAGGCTGAGCAGATGCTGGCTGGGGAGGATCCACAGGGAGAGGGGGAGAGCTTCGGCCAGGCTCTGCAGGAGAGGTGCCTTGCACGGGCTGGGAGCCGGTGAGGGGGCCCTGCAAGGGTACGGCATTAAGTGCCGGTTTATCCGCCAGGGCAGCAGCAGGGGTTGTCGAGGGCTCTGCCTGCTGGCTGTTCTGCGGAGCAGACGAGTCCGAGTCACTCTCATTGCCCTGGTGAGGGCTGGGAATGCTGGGAGAGGAGCTGCGGTTGTCCTGGTCTATGTCTTTGGTGTCACTGCTGCCGTCATCATTAGCACTTCGGCTGTCGGAGCTCTCCTCCTCGACCTCACCCTCTGCTTCCACTTCAGACCGAGACCCCTGAGGCTCCTAGGAGAAGAGGGATGTAACCGTGCTATGAGCCGCTTAATAGTGCATAACTGGACTGGGATCAGTGTTGTTTAAGTTATAGTACATCTCACATGGTTAAATACATTTGTAAAAGACAGTGTGAGCTGTTACTACTTTACCTGAGTTTTAGGCTTTTTAGGTGTAGATTTCTCCGCTTCGTCCAGTTCCAGGGAGGCACTGTCCCTTGCTCGCTTCGTAGTCTTTGGTAATTGTGCCTCTTCCTTTATCTTCTGTTGATGCAACACACTATGTTTTATTGTTAATCCAAAAATCAGGTTCTCTCAAGAGTCCATGAGCGTTGATTGGAAAATAAGGACCCAGATAATGTGTGTGTGTATTAATATCTTGGAATTTGAATTACATTTTTAACTCATGTATAGAACCTGACAAGATTGACTTCTTCTAACCTTCTGTATGCGTAAAAAAATCTGAGAATAATTTCTTTCTGTATTTGACAGTCGAGATGTATTATACATTCACACAACTTTTAGTAATTGAGGACCCAAATGTGAAATGCGACTTCAATTATTAAAATAGAGATGACATAATTGAATGTGTATATATATATATATATATATATATATATATATATATGCACACGCTTTTGTTTTACAAAGCACCCTAGGCTGCTGCTAAAGAAGTGTAGCACTGCACCTTGCTTGGTTTCTTAGTGGAGTCAGCCTTGCTGTCTGAGGAAGAGGTTCTAGACGTGTTGGCTGTAGCGATTGGGGAGGTGTGGATAATAGACTGCGGCTGGTCCTCATTGGTAGGGGAGCCTGTAAGCCTCTTGTGGCCACTTCTGAGAGATGACAACTGGACACAAAAATGTAAGCATAACTATTAACAAGCCACTTAAGAGCAATCGAGAGACACCAGTTACGATCTTTGTTTACAGTGGGTATTACATTTTGACAGATACAAGCACAGGTGGTGTCAACCTCAAATGTGAAGGTGCAGTAATAATTCAAAGGTTTACAGGTGCTCGGCTCCGTCGCGTCCTCATGCCATGCTTGCCGCTGTGATCCTCCTCCTCTTCTTTGACGGGTTTAAACATGAATGGAGGATCTGCAGGTTTTTGTGCTGGTGGCAGGCGGCCATGCTTGCTGTAGTAGGTGCGACAGGTTGTGCACAATAAGGCACTATCTCTGCCCCCCCGGTGCCAATCTTTGGACGCTGAAAGAAGAGTGTTGTGAAAGACTGGCACTTTACAAACTGTGAGAATTACGCCTTAAATGAAGCGGAGAAGGGGGGGGGGGGGCGGGGGGGGGCAATTCATACTCACTTGTTGTAGCACAGTGGCTACAAGAACAGCCCTTCATCTCCTGCTCACTGTCTTCACTGTCCAGGTCATCCTCACTGGCTGAGCTGACGTCCACTGCACAGAGGGAAGATCCAGTCAGAAAATGGCTAAACTTAAGCTTAGTTGAGAGAGGACATCGTAAACGTTTATGAATAGATGCGAGCCCTTGAGAGAAGAAAACACTCACTGGACTGGGATCGGGAAGGGGCATTAACAGGGGCTACAGCAGAGCGGGTCTTAGCTTTGCGAGAGGATGGCTGTCGACGATGCTGCCTATAGGGTCGTGTGCCGGCAGCATCTGGGGTCTTCTTCCAGTGATAGTAAAAGGTTATAATCTCGCCCTGATGAATGACACACAGAACAACATAAGCTCAGATAATATTAAGTTAATTTAAATCACTGTCCCCAATTACCAAAGGCTACATTTAAAGACAGAAAACGAAGAAAAAACAAAACATTAACAATGCTTTCAATGTTACTGTTTTCTTAGAGGGTAGCAGCTCCTTTCGAATCCGGAAGAAATTCTTGCCATACTGTCTCAGTCCTTTGATGAAGCGCTTCTGTTTATTGGGAAAACAAATCAAAACAAATGTTGAAGTAAATACAGATTTGTTTCATTGTTAAAAACAACCTAGTGATGTTCATTGCTATATTTGTTCGGACACTTCACCAATCTTTTAACTATTAACCAATTATTAACCAGTGCTGGGTTGGGTATGCTAAAGAGAACTAGTTTGTACATTACCCACAAGCACATTTGCATTTATTTGTGTTTTTTTTTTATGCATAAACAAATGCAGGTTTCTGTGCAAAACATGCATCATTGTCTTGGCATCTGGGTGTATACTGCAAGCATGTATTTGTACAGTATTATGAAACACAAGGTTAACATTCATATGTAGGCTTGGCCTACCGCTTGTATGAATGTGTAATGTCACATAGAGAAAAAATACAACTGTCTCTTGTATGCTGATGGGATGGGCCCCCATTACAAATCAATCAAGCACCACAAATCCTTTCGACCAGCAATACATTTTGAGAAAAGGCAAACATGACTATCTTACCACATCGTCCTCGGACCAGCATTTCTCAATTAGCTTTGGCACAGGTTTTTTAACCAGACGCTGGAGAGCTTTGGCTGCATCATAATGGCTTGCATGTAACTGGGAAAGAGAGAAGCTCTTGTAAATCTAACGGTTTGACATTTGTGGGGGCTCTTCAAGATCATTCAAGTTGTCCTACCATGTTCAACGCATTTAGTGTAGTGTCATCGCGTGAGGCTGCCAAACATCCATCCTCGGTTGACCCGCCATCACACATCCCTGCAAATGCAGCCATGCTCCTGTAATAAGAGAGATGAAGTCCAACAATACATTTAGATCCAGAGCTCTTTGAATCGAAGTCAATAAAACAAGGCTGTCCATCCAACATCTACACGGTATGTAGTCTGGCAAAATATACATCCATGGACTGGGCAGCGTAAAACCATTTGGTTGACTGATTAAAATGTCATAAAAACCTTCCTTGCCTAAGTTCAGAAAGCCACCATAGCTCTTTCGCGTTTACTTAAAACTTTGAAACAAGCCTTTTTTTTGCTAAGTCTTATCTACACATCAAAGTGCAATTGACATATGTTCAACAAAACAAAGAAATTAAAGCACACCAGCTGCGTTAGCTTACTATTCAGATCCAATTAATTTACCTATTTAGACTTCCTCTCAACAACTTGCTTGTTGATAATCATTTTGCTGATGCTGTATTGAAGAGACAATAATGCATAGGTATAGTAACATGCTCATTTAGTGAATTGTTTAGACACTGACCTTGCAGCTCTGAGATACATAAGAAGGTCACAGTCATTGACCCCAGGCATCCACACAAGCTCCTCATTCTCTGTCTGTGTCTGTAGACACGGTTCAGGTCGTGGTTGCAGCTCTGGAAGCTTAGCCTGCATGGACACACAAGTAAAGTTAAATGGCAAAGCCATGATGAAAAAGTTCAGATATAGGCAATATGCACCTGCAAGTGTTGGTGTCCCTAAAAAGGACAATTTGCTGTTTGAACTATCAAGGATAAAACAAGTAGTTGATATACCCAGCTCTAAAACTCTAATATTACTTGGTTCTGAGTCAGGAGAAATATCAGTCTGTGGGAAGTACAATTACCTTGTACAAAAATTAAGAAAAAGATTACCTTAACAACTTCTACATTGGCTAAGAAATGGAAAACATGAACTGCTTTTTAACAGGCCAGGCTTTGTTAGAAGAGATTACTCGAAAGGCATCATTATCATTAAACTGGTTTCACTGAGTTTAATTCATTTACCTGATGACTTGATCCCACTCGTATTTCCCCTTGTGTGCTGTTCAGGCTCCTGAAACAGAAAACATGATTTACAAACGCTTATTAGATTAATGGATGCATACAAGTCTATTCATTTGTCTGAGGTGGATCACATTCGTGAGCCAAAATCAACATCGAAAGGTTAATGAAACAGTACATTAAGTTCAGATAAGGTTAGCCTGCAAAATGACTTTTGGGAATAATGTTGCAAACTTGCATTGGTGTTCACATAGCGTTCCAGTAGCATCAACTTGTAAGCGTTGAGACAAACGAGCATGTTGACAGGTGACGTCAGTCATGTATTTAGCTGACAAACATGTTTACTACACTAGCAAGCAAACTACCGTTACTCGTCTCATTAAAGTGAACTCGCAAAGTTAGCTGTTAAATTACAGCACACCAAAAATATTGAAATACTTAAGATAACCCCTCCTCCCACCCCACTCCCCAAAAAGGTAATAGCTAACGTTAGCTGTGTTTTGGCTAATGGCATAATCATTTCTCATACCAACCAAGCTTTGCCTAAAACGACTTTAATGTCTAGGGTAATAATACAAACAGGACATCCTATCAGCTAGCTAGCTAGCTAGCTAGCAAACGATCTCCATTAACGTTGCCGTTGGTGGATAGACCCGAGGCAAAGTAACGTTAGCTAAGGTTAATAACTTCGTTAGATTGAAGCAAATCGTTACCGATGAGGTGACAGCAATTATTTACATATCAGGTTGCTGAACCGGATTAGTCTAGCTACTAGCTACCCATGTCCATAAAACATAACGTTAATGCAATTGAAACAGCTAGCTAACGTTAGCTAGCTAGCTCAACGTTAACGCTAGCTAAAAGCTGCAGGCGTTATGTAAACGAACTCATCAGTAACCGTTTCGTTAGCTCGCGTTCTTGCTAGTTATCTCCTCAACGGATAACGTTCATTTCGTTACATTGACATGTTGTATAACTTATTGCACTAAAAATTACAGCATTAAATATAGTAATGTCACAACTATATAGTAATTTGCGATTCACGTTGTACCTTCTCGGACTGAACAGGTCGTCCATGTTGGAAATGAAGTTGTTTGTATGTGGCTGGTTGTCACTGAAAGCAAATGCGAAGCTGAGCAGTAGGCTACGCGTCGGTAGCCTACTACTAGTCGATGCTAACGGAGTTAGCTATGGCTTCAAAGTAACATTAGAGCTTAGTTAGCCAACCTTGTTGTCTAAAATGGTGGAGGCAGTGCATCAGTAGCTAGCTAACACTAGTGAGAGAAACCAAGTACTTTATTGTTTTGATGGTTATGCTAAACTTAGTCTTGTTTGCATATTTACCCACTCGAACATAAAACATTTTTGTGTAACATTCCACACAATCTTAGAGTATAAATACCTTGATGCACTTTTGTGTGTGTGTGTGTGTGTAAAATTCATAATTTCATCACAGCTTCATACTCAGAAAATAATAACATTGTTTAATTGTATTGTATCTTCATTTGATGTAGGACTTAAACGAACCAATAAATACCTGACGTTCTCAAAGGCATTGCTTTTCAAGAGATTTGCTTCAAGTGAACTTTTTTTGAATATTTTATTTAAAGGAACACTTCGATTGAACACACACTAATGAAATAAAGTTTAGTTCAAGTATAACAGTGTAAAATACATGTGTGATCACAATATGAGAAACTAAGTATCTGGTACTGGTATACATATGATCCGCATATAACCCTCTATTAAAATTGCTAAGGATCATTGTGTGGTTAGAGGGATAACACAGAAACAAAGTGCAATTTGCTTTAAGCCAAATGATTTATTAGAGCATTTAGCATTTTATTTCATACTAGGTAGAGCTCAATGAATTAGTCTTCAAGTTGAGATGTTACAAAACTGCTGTGTGCATTTGTATTAACTAGGTTAAATCAGTTTTGAGTGCAAAGAAACAGTTCGGTTTCTGCAGCTTTGGGGCAATGATTATAACTAATAGTACCCATGCCTTCTCAAATTCACTATAATTTCTTCTAATAATGCTGCATTTCCTCTAAATGTAGGCCTAAACATACACGTTTTAGTTTTTCAGTTCAGGGGGTTCCTAAAGTTTTTCCCAGCAAAACGGGCCTTGTCTCCCAATTCCTCTTCAATTCTGTAAAATGAAATGGCAAAAGGTTTCATACAGTATTGTTTGCAATAGCTGCACCCATTGAGATAAACATGGCTGCACCCTTTTTAAAAGCCTACCATCTAATCAATACGTCATATGTTCTCACACACTCTAGATATACATTTCTCATAACAAGCTGTGAATGACAATTCAAGTAGATATAACATCTTCCTTACCGAAGAATCTGATTGTACTTGGCCAAACGCTCAGAGCGACAGGGTGCACCAGTTTTAATCTGTTTGGTAGGGTGAACATTACCAAAACAACGCAGCCTGATTAATGAACATTTGTACCACACCATCTATATTTCATCATTTTGATGGATTAGTAAAAAACTTTTAGAAAATACACATTACCTCAGTATAAATAATTTTTACACACACACACACACACACACACACACATATATATATATATATATATATTACACAATAATTTCACACAGAACTGGTATATGATAATATGTAATGTGCATTGTGCAATAAATATACTCATAAGGTGATGCACTGCTCATCAATACAAAT
>JAVQIZ010029297.1:0-31656 GCA_036023535.2 Galaxias brevipinnis
GTGCTGGGGGGGGGGGGGGGGCGGCCCCTGCATAACAACTCCATCATCTATAATTACAGAGGTGACACATCATGTGGGTTTCCATGGGCTTATTATTGACTGTGCAGTGCATGGGCAAAGTGAAGATGGGGCAGAGAACAAAAAACAAAAGCCCTTTGAACTGTTCCTTTAAGTCTACGTGTCACAGCTCCCGCACTTCACTCCACTCTGGGTCATATCATGTTCCTCATGGAGAATGTAGGTAGTTGCGATAGTGCTGATAAGATGGTGAGAGGTGATGAAACTTGCGCAAAATCAGCCCATCTAACAAGACGCACGCCATGGGTGAGTGAGATTAAGTTGATGGAAAGGTCACCAAGTGTCTGAGAGGTGTGCTACTGAAACTTTTCTTCAGCTTGGCTTTAGACCAATAAAAGCTCACATTTACACATAACAGTTGATCAAGTTTAACCCCTCACTTTTATTCTAACGACAAAGGCACAGGCTTGTTTTTACACCAAGATATTAAAATAATGATTTAAAGAAAGAAAGAAAGCAAGAAAGCAAGAAAGCAAGAAAGAAAGCAAGAAAGCAAGCAAGAAAGAAAGAAAGAAAGAAAGAAAGAATGAAAGAATGAAAGAAAGAAAGAAAAGCACACACTTGCCTCCAACATTACACAGAACTAAGGGTAAACCCTTTCTCTTTTAGGGTCATTTACATATAAACACCTTAGAAATGCAGGTGGAAATAATGGCCGATAGGGTAAACTAAGTAGAATTCTGGGCATCAGTGAAGACACGATGATTCTGAAACTCCGCCCTGTTCATTCCTTGTTTGATACAAAAATACCACCACCTGGCGTATGATGGAAGATAGTGTCTCAATGGAGATTTTTCTTCAGTTTGGGACCAACTCTTCTTAAAGTGACTATTTTCTTTTAGGCTCAATATTGCAAAAAGACAAATTGAATGATTCATTTAATAAAAACCTCTAAATATCACTAGTAGAACGTTACATTCTGTCATTTTTTGTGATTTTAAAGAGCAAATTAACAAAAACACATGCTTGTAATATTGGTTTATTTGTTTTCTCTCTGTTTTCAGTTAATACGCCTCATGTAGGGTCTTTAAAATAATAAATGGAACAGAATAAATGGGTGTAAAAAGCAGGTTTTGTGTAAACAGTTACTTGTATTGCCAAAAGATGGCAGTATAGGATTGGAAACGGAGAGAGATTTTTTTTCCCTCTGTTTATTCTAGGTTCTATGGTAGTACCTATGAAGTTCCTTTAGTGAAGCGCATGCATTTACCACAGGGTGGCAGTCTTTAGTCATTATATGCAGTGTGCCTCCTATTAGGACCACCACTTTGTTTGGAACATGGAAGAAGAGATACACAATCACAAGAGCACTGGGTGAACACGTCTTAGAATATTTGGAATTGAAAGGCTACTACCTTATGTAATACTATTTTGCTACCTTGAGTTGACCAATATTCTGTATATTTACAATTCTAAAAGAAAACATGATAAATAGAATGTTTTTAGAATAGAGAAAACCCACGTGAACCACTTTACACCTTACCACTACTATTTGTATGTAGTTGGCATTTGCTAAGAAAAGGTTGAAGAAGTCTATTCGAACAATTCTTCAGATTCAACCTAGATAAAACATATGGATAACAGTAAATGGACTTAAGGGCATTTTTTATTGGGTCAAGGTTCATCAGTTCACCTTATACAACATATCATACCCTCATTGGGGATAGAGGGACAAAAAGCTCTGATAAGTACTGAAGCGTGTGGGAAAAAAAGCAAAAAAGCATATATCTAATTGAGGTCAGTGATGTCGTGTCTCTGTTATAAAAGTATGTCAACTGTCTTTGAAAGTTGAAAAGACACCTCTGACTGATGTGACTTCATATAAAAACTCTAAATGGACACCTACTGTGAGCCATCATTCCTCAATAGGTTCAGAAATGTCACCTTGCTATTCACACTGTCCTTCATGCGCTCAACTCTGTCCCCTCCCTGTTGAAAGTCGAACAAATCTGCAGACATTGATCCTGCCTTCTCGGCTGGCCTAATTTTGTTTCAGTCAGGGAGAGGCAACTATCTCGAAGGATCTTGACAGACAATTGTATTTACTATTTTCTTTTGCGGGCCAATAAAGCGGGAGCAGTTATTGCATCAGATTATTTGAAAAACCATTAAATGATTCCAATTTATAACTCTATGCTGAATAATGATACAGTTAAGAGCTGACAGCTCATGATGAATGGGGGCTCATATAAAACATATTCAGACTGAAGAATGGCTGGAGATGAATTGCACACAGATACAAACTCATGATAAAGCTCAGTAAGAGCCACTAGAGGACTTAATAATGTGCTATTCATTTTGAAGTGATTTTGCTGGTTAATAAAGGAGCACAAATTAAAAATATATTTATTCTGGAAAGACACTGGGGAATATTACCCCCTCTTTCCCTGACACTTCCCTCCCACCCGATTTTTATCTCCCTATCTGCTCATAGTTTGAAGCTGAAGAAGCTATCAAGTCCTCCTCAGTTTTCCACTTTATCATTGGTGAGTCTCCGATCCTTCCAGTATCAGTGATTAATTTAAACTGTTTGTGATTTCCACCTCATATCCATCAACCACTGAGAAGACTCATGAGATGCTTTATGTCTTTCATGTGGACACAGACCTATTTGTCCAAACTGTTGGGATTTATGGGTTATTGTTGATAGCTGTGACAACATGTTGACAATGCATTTTCCATTGCACTTCAACATATAAGGATAACAAAACTTCCATAGTTTGGAGCATTCTTGTTTATTCTTATACCAATCAATACACACTTTTATTATCAGATTTCAAGAACGCTCATACCAAACTTCAAATATGCTGTAGTGTTAAATAGGAGAATGTGCATTTAGAATAAAGAGACACATCCTCATGAGCTCATGGCACTCAGCAACATCTAATGACTGTGCTAGGTGGTTTAGAGTGGAATAAGTCAAAGATTACATTTACTGTACATATAAAACTTGCAGACTTGTATAAACTGGGCTGTACTCAGCCATTGACAGTGCTAGTCCAAGGAATGATATTTATTGGAAAATATGAGAACAAAAGCAACAACTATGAATAGATAAGGACCATATTTAGTCAAAGGTGCTACCAACAGAAAGCCTATTTTTGAATAATGTTTAGGTCTAAAAAGAGATTGAACCAAAGATAGATTGAAAAGTTGTAAGAGAGCATTCTGCTTGTGTCTTCTTTAATAATTCATTGTCAACTTATGAAGTCTCAAACTATAAAGTCCACATAAACCAGCACGCCTACCATCGATGGAATATTTTTGTGGTGAGGTCTCCATCCTCAGGTGGCCTGCAAGGCATATGCTTCTAGCACATGCTTCTGGCACTTCAAGGCTGTTTCAAGAAACACTGATAAAAAGAGCTGTCATGTGGAAATTTGAATGATAAAAGTAACGGATTAATGAGAAAATGCTAATGAGACTGACGATAGGCAGATATTGGACCTGATGAAGAAACAAGGATGGAAGGGAAATCTCTGGCAACCACATTCAGTTTGACACCTAGGTGATGGATGAGTGTGAATCACCGTGATAGCATTGTTCCCATGGGTACACACGCAGAGTAGACCAGGACGGCCTGGGTGGGGGGCTGTGAGGACAGGTGACACTACCTTTGTCACCAAGAGAGGATGGAGATCAAAAGTCCAGGTTGCACGCACCCACTGTCTTTCTGAATCCTGCCCTCAGCACTGATTCTGATGTAAGTCTCTGGGTTTCTGAGGAATGGGGCGTCAAAGATTATCGCAACAAGGAACCGCTGTATGTGCAAGAAATTGCTGTATGCTACTTAAATTTGATAATTTTCCTCTTGTATGATTGTATAATAATATGAAAAATACAATGCCAGTCCAAATGGAAAGGATACGGTCTAAAGTTTGCTTATTTGTTGCGTGGATATTTTTTATCATTGAGACACACTTTCAACTTACTTATCGTTTTACATGAGTATCCTTGTTCATTTGAACCTTCTAGACAAATGTGCTGGTGATGGATTTTCAATGATCTTCCTATTGGTCAACTAAACAAAAACTTGGTAGGGTAAATTTGATAATATGGTATCCAGTGTATTAAGTTAACAAACCGATATGCAAAGGTGACACATTTTTCTGCACATGAATAATGATTATAATGATAACATTCTTCTTGAATTAAGAGGTCATTTGAGATTTCAGGTAAATCAGTAAAACAAGATTAGACTATGGCACAATTTCCCATGTACAAGAAGACAAATAGAACAATGTAGGTTGAGGAATGAAAAGAGGAGTTTAATGTGTGAAAAAAACAGACTTTATCCCTTTCTTATTCGCCTCCTTGACACCTAGATCATCTGTAATTACCTGACACCCTGTGATTGCTTCCCGCCGGATATAGGGAACGCTAAGCAACTCTTCAACCACTTAGAGATATCCTTGCCACATAAAGTGTCTTCATTCCTTTGGACATACACTGCTGCTTGTGCTCCCACTCTTTCGGCTCAACCAACCCCCTCCTGTACCAACCCCCCATTCCAAGGCCCCCTGTCCTTGGAGAAGACCCCAGGCCTATGGTGAACAAATAGGGTCCTGAATGGGCCCTGGCCTAGTCTTTGTCAGGCCTTACTGCAGAGTTTCTTTATTTACACAGTATTCACGCTGCATGTTTTCTTGTCTCTTAATTGCATTGGCCTTTCCTAGTCCTGGTCAATCAATACCACCCCCTCAATGACATCAGCCACTCTTTCACAAATGCCTTTCCATGTGATGAAGAGTTGGGAGATTGGCTCTGAAAAAGCTTTGCTGCCTCTCCGACTCCTGAACCCAGAATGGACATTGTAAATACAATGCATTTCCTCCACGACTGTACTGATCTTCCCCTGTGACGGTGACCACCCAACATCACCACTCATGCTTCACGGAAGGGTATCTTTAGAGGAGCAGTAAGAATGTGTTCACTGCATGCCTTTTTATATTTCTGACTTTCCATCATCTTATCAATAACAACAGCAAAAAAAAAAAACTAAAACATGTATTTACTGTATTTCAGGTACTTCAATAAGAATGAAACTTTTTACATAAAATGCAATGCATAATTGGTAAAATGTAAATTGAACCTGGTATTCTTTGGCTTTGTTTCTAAAGGATCAATTTTGGCACTTGGGCTCTGTACTGTAGGCTTTGCTATGTGGTAAGAGCAGTTAGAGCTGCAATCAGTCACATCAAAACAATTTGGCTGAACCTTGACCCAGGAGCTTCAGGAGAGGAAGAGTTGACGTGCCTTGACCACCCTTGACTGTCTGTGACTGATCACATTAACACGTGAGATCTAACCCTCTCCTCTTCAGCAATGATTCTCTAGTGCAGCACCTTGACAATGTTTAGACAGAGGAGGACATTATTATCTTTTTGTGTGCTTTAATAAGGAGACATCCGAGTGTCCTGTCGACATTAGCACACATGCTACAGAACAACCGTACAATGATATTATCCCCTTCATTCCATGCAATTAAAACATTAATAATTAAATGCCTTTAACTAACATAACTGGTATGCAAATTCAGTGATTTAGAGAGTTAAAGAACACATGGATCTTTTCTTCTCCAAATGAGACCCATTTAAAGTCAGCCTGCGGAAATGTTATTTTGTATGCGATGTGATGGTGCTGTTTAATTTGAAGAGGTACTTATCTCAAAGTCAACATCTTACTACTGTTTTCCTGATGTACGCTTGGTCACCCTATATTATCCGGTAACCTGGCAACCACAAGAGCAAAGCTGTCCCAAATGGATATGTTTGCAGTATAACAGACCCAGTGTGCTCCTCCAATGCTGACCCTGCCTGCCATTTTGTTTCTGGCCTGTGAAGGTGTCAGTTATAAACGTTACCTTGTCTCAGCAGGTGTGCCTGGATAGAGGGCCCTGCTGCTTGGAGGGGGTCGCCAACCCCACACTGTTACCCCATTTATTTGAATAATGGGCCATTAGGACGGCTGGAACCCATGTGAAATTAACTGTATGTGGCTCCTGAATAAAAGACGTAATTACCTGAGAGAGGGAGGACGTGTTGGTGCACACTCTTCCTCAGCTGGGGTCCAGGGCTCAGATGGAGTGAACTCCTACCAATAGGTGGCGACAGAGAGGGATAGTTGGATACCTGTTATCATTGAGCACCCAGGGCAAACAGAGTTTTTGTTACATAATAGTCACTTTCTTAAAATCAAATGAATGCAAATTAATTGATAGGCAGCTATAGATCTTTCCATGTTTTAAACATGCACACTCCGGACACACTTTGGGCCCCTATAATGCCACAGAATGGGCCACATCATACATTACCACCAGATGGGAAGAAAGGGTTCGGATAATACCCACAGCGACATTATCATAATAGGTTTTATGTTTTTAATACTCGTGTTGCCTTGCATATATGATTTGGGCTTTCATAACTATTCTCATGCTTGCAAAAAGAACACATTTGATGATAAAACTGAGGGATTGTTTTATATTGAGTCTTTTAAAGTTCTATAAGTTGGTGAATGTGCCAGTTATTATGAGGTACTGTGCAATGGAGTAATTCAGATATTCCACAAAAGCTTAATATCTTGTTCAATAAAACAGTAAATTTTTGAATTGTCATTCAATGTTGTTGCATACATAGAGCGAGCAATTTTAAACCGTTGGATAACTACGAGACACGAAAATTGTCCTTTTTGGATGGCATTGAAACTGCTTTCACCTCATGCTACCGTAGTTTACGAGCCTTGCCATGAAGTCAATTGAAATTTGGATGGGCCTTACCTTTATGTGGAGAGGTATTCATATGAATAAAAAAGATTGGCAATTAAAAAAGAATTCTTTATGATGTATTTGCCCTTGGGGATTTAATCTTCAATTGCTATCACTTTATAAAAGCATCCTTTCAGCACATAAGAATAGGAGCCCAATTTGATGACCTCCTCTAATGCATTTCCATCAATCTTTCTCGCCTTGAGAAAAGTTTCCACCCCTCCACAAAACATATTAATTGCCATTATGGACCCAGTATAAAGAGGATATCTACAAGTTAATTATCCAAATGTTGGTAAGCCATCTGCAAAAAGCCACATTGAAATGATTAAATTGCAATTTTTTTTCTTTCCGGCTTTTATTTTGGACATATTGTTAATCAAAGGGCTTCAGAAATGTGCAGATGGGTAATCCTTGTTTCTTCAAGGAGCAGGTCTGGTTCAAGGTGAGTGTTCCATGCTTGTAAGACCTTCTGTTCTGTGCTCTATTGTGCTGTATTGGTTACATATCCCAATAGTGGGCTCCACTCCACCCTGTTACACTTCTCTATGTGCGAAACACACCTACCCATACACAGGGGTTTACAAGTGCAAAAATAAACTCAGATGTGTCTCTAGCAACTCAATATATAGTTGTGATTTCAGGTGGATTTAGACCACAAATGAAGTTTAGTAAATAGGCTGACTTTAATTGTTGATGAGGATTGTACAGAACAAACGTTATCACCGTTTATGTAACCTGACAATGTTTGTTGTCTAACTGAAATATGTCACAAAAAAACAAATATTAAATTCAGTCTTGGAGTTTTGGATCACATGCCACTGCAAAAGTATTTTTTTTTAGGAGATAGGATACATGGGACAATGTGCAGTTTAAATATACAGATTAACAATCTAAAATAGTGTGATTCAAAACATTCTCCTTGTGTCAACGATTAGTTCTGTCAGTTATACACATTAACAACATATGTATATATATATATATATAAATATATATATATAAATGTATATACATATATATGTTTAAATATACTGCAGCTTTCTTTCTATGTTGTAGTAGGTGCTCAGCAACTGCATATGAAGGTTGAGCAGGCTTATTTAGTACAGTAGCATACATCAAGGAAATTTTTTCATCATATGATCAAGGGGAATCAATACTTAATATAGTGTACATTTGAGGGAGTTATAGATACTATGTAATGGGACATGTAAAAAGCAAAGTTGTTTCAATTCATATAAAGTTAATTCAGTGGGCATTATTATTTTATTAGAGTGACACATTCTGACAAAAAAAACATGTGATGTTGATGTGAAGATTTCTGAAAGACTTTATGTGCAATTATTTTTCTATTTAAAGATGAACATTTAAATGCCTGCACCAAATTTTTTGAAGTCCACATCTGAACAACAGACCTGTTGATAAAGGTATACAGGAAATATGTTACTGAAAATATTCTATGGTTTCGTTTTGTAGCACTCCTTACCAGAAAGAAAGCACACTTCCGTAGCACACATGTGACATGGACCAAACCTGCAATCCATGCAGTGTTCTTTCCATACACACGTCCCACATTTTTCCTCAATTCTCTCTATACAGCTTTGTGCGTGAAACTTTCCCAGCAATCCTTATCTATTTTCCGTGGTCATGGAATTGTTGCTGCTCTTCAGGTGATTTTGTTCAGGTACAGGCCTTTGTTCTGTACCTGTTTTAAAAGGCCTCTTCAATGGAGAGCGCTTCGGTCTTGAGATGATCACACTCTTAGAGTGGCTTACTTTAACTCTTCTGCTCTCACTCTGCGAGATGCAGTCTAGCTTACTGGGACTGACTTTGGTGGATGACCTTCAACTTTATTGCAATGAAAGAAGGAAAACAATAATCCTTCCAAATACAGTGGCTATTGAATCCAGTTTTAAAGGTTTCCTTATTGATTCAGCCCCTCCTATACATTATATTATTTGTATGGATCTAAAGAGAGATTTCTATGGAGATCTAGGGGATGTGTATTGATCTGAAAACCATCAAAAGCTTTTGAATGTATCTTTACACTAAATGTTTCACAAGTTTCAGTTGGACAATTGTTTTGTCCACTAACATGATTCATTTACTTTTCATATTCCCTGTAATTTTATTACCCATTCAAAAGTAATGTCTCAATAAATGTCAACCCGTTTGTCTGAACAACCACTTACAGATCTTACGTACCAGTGGCTCAATGGCCGCAACAAACATAGGGAAGACCACACGCAGCTTAAGTAAATAATAATATTTTTATTGTAGCCTGGACAAAAAAAAACCAGCACAATCAACAATGGTGTCAAATCAGATGAAGAGCCAGCAAAGAGACTGGTTCCAGGCAAACTTAAACTGCCTCTCAGGCTGGGTCCACAGGTGTGCCCATTTAAGGGTAACCACCACCCCACCACCTGGCAGCCCAGCACACTGCAGACTGTCAGCCAGTGGGATGGGCAGCACAGGGTTTTGAAAACCCCGAAGGGACACCAAAGGATTGTGGTCAGTGGACACTATGACCGGTGCACCACCCACCCCCAGATAAACTATCGAAATGCTGAAGCACCCAAATTAACGCAACGGCTTCTTTCTCGATTACCGAGTAATGGAGCTGATATCCTTTAAACCTTTTAAATCAATAAATTACTGGATGATCCACCCCTGAAGTACTACGCTGGAGCAAGACTGTGCCAACTCCAACCCCATCTTGTATCCACCTGAGGAATGAAGGGTTGGTGCTGCTGGGTCGCTGCCAGGACGGGTGGACCACTTAGTTGCGATTTGACAGTCTCAAAGGCCTGATGACAGACAGGTGTCCAAACGTTTGCTTGCCCAGACACGCAGTCAAAGGTGCAACGACCATTGAGAAGTTCCGACAAAAACTGCGGTAGAACACAGCCATAGCCAAAAGCCTCATTAATTCCTTTCTGGATTGTGGTTGAGGAAAATTAAGGATAGCCTCAAGTTTTGCTTGTACAGGACATACTTCCTCGTGACCAACCACCCGGCCCAAGTAAGTAACTGTCGCCCTGCGCAAACTCACATTTTGCCAGGTTGACAGTTAAATTTGCAGCCAATAGCCTGTCAAACACAACAATCAAACGTGACACATGCTGGTCCGAGGTGTCACCAACACCACCACATCATCCAAATAGGCCCCACAGTCATCCAAACCCTGCAGTACCTTGTTCATTAGGCGTTGGAATGTGGCGGGCGCATTACGCAGGCCAAAAGGCATTGTACGAGTACAGCCCTCCTGGTGCTATGAACGAGCAAGTTTCCTTTGCCTGCGGGGTCAGTGGGACCTGCCTATATCCCTTCAAAAGATCCAACTTAGTGACACAAGCAGCCCCAACAGTTTGATCCACGCAGTCCTCTATACGTGACAACGGGTAACTGTCTGGCCTTCTGATCGCATTAATTGTTCTCAAGTCTGTACAGAACGGAAATGTAATACATTTATTTTGTAGTGTAAAGTATTTGATTCTATTCTTCCTAAACAGTATATGACACAAGAAGTAAATATTTATTAAAGATAAGACAAGCAAAAACAAAATAGGTTAAGGGAATGGGTTTAATGTATCTACTGAAAGGGAAATAAAAGGCCCTATAAGACTAAATTTGACGTTTTTGGGAAAGTAATTTGTTGTTCCTCTGTTCCACTGCTCGAAAGCCCTTAGATCTATCCAAGAGTTCTCAAACCTGCATGTGCAAAACTTGATTCTGATGCGTGTAGCTCTTAAAGGGCCAAAGCTTTGCACTCATCTGTTGTACTACGCACTCAAGCTCCTAATAGACAAAATAATATTTTCAGTTTTTGTGCTGCATGCTAATAATGAGGAGGAAAAATATCTGAGCCTTCTAAATGGAGAGCAATTGCTGTCATACAAACTAAAGGTAATCTGTATGTCCTTGATCACTAGTCTGAGCTACTCTATCTGGCTCTCACAAAACCAAATAAGTGTCCTCAGGTCTAATTATGATTTCTTTTTTTTTTTTTTTTACTAAAACTCATCTTTAATGGAAAATCAAGCCCTGTCTCTCTAGTATTTGTGTCAAGAAGCTCTCTCTCTCTCAGCTTCACTTAAGTGGTGGATATATTAAAACTTGAACTGATTGATTACAGAATGCTATGCCATCAGTGTCTCTATGCAGTCCCTGGCTTTATTTGAAGTGTCTAAGTTATCAAGATTTAAGTAAAGGATTGATAATAGCTTGACCATCGGGGCCTATTTTACCCATCCTTATTCAGGAGGTCTTGTGTTTAGCCCTCAGAGCACTTGTGGTGAATCTCAAACAGGACAAGGGCATTCACATGGTGGGTAAGTGGAAGGTTTTTCTCACTCATCTGGACCTCATGAATACATTCCAACTTAAACTAACTACTTTGGCTTAATGTGGAATTTCTATTGAGGGATGAGGCCAATTTATTTATTTGTATTCCCTACGTCTTTGGAATAGGCAACACTTCAACATACTGATAGCAGGGAAGATAATCTCAGTCTTTCATCACTAAAGTGGCCTTGTGCAGAACCCATCAGTAATGCATTCTGTATTGATTGACGGTCGCTCCTGTAGCTCTAAGCAACACCATCTTTATCATGCAGATTCCAAACTGCTCACAATAAAATCATTGTGCTTTTATTCGTGTTGTCCAAAATAGTATAAAGTCTTTATTTTTCACCTCAAATGTGTTTTATTGTCTTTACTGTTTGCCTCAGATGGCTATCTGATTTGTACTCACCTAATTCCATATTCCAGCGCACTACATCAATGTACTCAGCTATGAAACTGCATGTTTTAAGGCATCCCTGTCAATATGTGCGACAGGTAGGTAGTCTAAATGTATTAGAAAAATTGCAAATTATAGAAAGATTAACCTATTACATTGAGATACATACAAAATAAATAAGACACATATGAGTTACAGTATAAGGAACAGTTTCCAACACTGGTTTTCATTTTTTTTCTTTTTTATACTAAAGATGAGCCTATTCATTTTTTATCGAATGCAGTCTATTACTTCTATAGACTATTAGCTGTATACCCAATTAGTATATGATTTATATTGAACGCATAGAATTTAATAACTTTTTGTATGGTGGACATCTTACCTTTACAATTAAACCAAGTATTATGTATCTAATGAGGTTAATTATAATGGGTTTGAGCATATCATTTGTTAAAGTTTCGGTTGTTTTTATTTCTCACCTTGGTTATCAATCACTGCCTCAGGGTATGCCTATCTAATGTAAACGGGGTGTCGCGTGGAGAACACGCCACATCTGCTCTCTCAGCTTTGTTTCTTCTTGGTTACCTAGCGATTTATAGACACCCCGAGAGGACCAGGCCTACTATGAATAAGTAACAGTCTAAAGACTAAGAAATAACATTTGGAACCACTGTATTGGTTGCATATCTGAATTATTTCGCAATCTCAATTGAAGACAACAGGCTGCGTTGTATTTTTCTTAACTACCATTGTGTCAGAGGTAATTGTGACCGAAAACGATCTGAAAAAGAGAGTCTCGCTTAAAAGCACTACCAGGGGTAGGCCGTGTTTGCACTTACGACCAATTTATTGCCGATAACATATGGCCAATATTTTGTCTCACGTCATAGCAGGGGAAAACAAACATCATGCTATGTGAGCGAGTCAGCAAGAGCAGACCCACTTGGCCAGCTATGCAAACTCACTTGGACAATATCAGAAGAGGAGCACTTGCTTTCTGGGTATATAAACCACATCAGGCTTATCTCAACACGCACTCCTGACTCCCATTTGGAGATATTTCATTAACTCCGTGCAGTCTTACGCTGGCTATACACACACACACACAAACACGGTCTCTTCCATTTTCCAGGTGAGCGAAATTGGCACGGCAGTTTTGTGTTTATGTTTTTGTTCGGTTTTATTTGTTTTCGTGTTTATCAACTCGTAGGTCATCTTGTACGTTTCCGTATTAGTATTTAGGCTTGACTACGCAAATTTAAATGACTATGATCATACTATATACTCCAAATTATTGTTGATAAAGTTGTAGTATAGGTCAAGAGGGCGTGGTGTCAATAATTGATGGCCTAAAATGCAGTTTGTGCGCACCGACTTCATCCATCTTCACAGAGCAGATAATCTATGTTTCATTTTCCACCTACCATATTAATTTATTTATTAATTAATTTATATATTTAACTATATGCTTCTGTACGCGACATAATTGCCTTATTATTATTGTTATTATTTTACTTTATTTTTTATTTTCGTAGTGTTAATAATTTAAAACAATTGGTTACATGATTTTTTTAAGAAAAGTTTGCCATGCACCAACATGGCACTATTGTCTTTCCTTTCTTATTATTTATTTTTGGTGCTATTTCTCTTTCTTAAACTTTATATTTCTTTCTACAACATTACATAGCCATGTCTGAGATAACATAAATACTAGGTATATAGGCCATTGACATTGTTTTATACCACTGTCATTGTATAGTTTCGTCAGTAGAGTTCGCTAGAGTATTGCAGATGTCGAACAATCTTAGTTTTAGTCAAGCCATTGCAGGGTTACTGGACACATAATATCAAGCGTAAGGGCACAGGCCTAACTAGTAATTTCAGCCCACATTGACACTAAACTATTTAAATACATATGTAGTTGTAAAACCTAAAAGCCCTGTTGGACCTTATAGTTTTGTTTTCACAAAGAATTGTTGTTTATACCATGGATTTCAAGTAGCATTGGGAAAGGAAAGAGATTCTAGCCAGCATCAACTTCAGTCAGTATGTGATATTGAAATAGGAAGTGATTAGGAACAATAAACCTTTTAGCAATTTGTCTCACATAAACTGATAAAGCAATAGCACGGTGTGGAATTAAATTCACTATTATAAATAAACGGAGGTTTAACAAATGAAGGCAACTCCTTGGGGCACGGGTGCAGCTCTAATCTCCCTGTGACATGTTTAATCATTATAAGGAGGGAGACGAATAAAGACTCTGTTTTTGCCTGGAAGCAAAATGTGCTTAGATTTCTGGAATCAACCCGCTCCGAATGATTTGTGCCCAAGGCTACATAGACCCCTAAGCTATGGCTTAGCCCCATAAATAAACCGGACTCAGGGTACCTGCAAATTATATGTAGCATTTTAATCATAGAGGGGGACAGTCAGCCTTGTCACTTTATACATTTATCATGAGTACCCTAAAGCATACGGGGTTACCTTTATCAAAGCATAGCTGCGAGCCTACGGCATTGAACGCACTGAAATTTGGCGATTAATGAAATGAATGATCAACGTTATTATAACCACGTCTTCCGGAGGCATTTAATCGAAATGGATTAAATCAAGAATATAAAAGCGCTTTATTTTCTTGTTATTTTTCAACAATTGTGTTATATAAAGTGGGGAGGGTGAAGTACAAATTGCTGAAAGGGACTTTAAGGTGAATTTTTTATAGAAAATATTTAATGAGGATTATAAGCTGTTCTGCTGTGTTTTCCTAAATCAGACTATAACTCAAACCGTTACAACCCGAACCGTTTAAACTAAATGCTTCTTTGCGCAGTATAACATGTTGCCCTGCAGCCTATATGCACATTTAGTTGGTTTTTAGTAGCACTATAGGAAAAATATTTCTGGGGCACTTTAATACATTACCGAGGTAAACCACAGCTGAGTGTTGTAGCGCAACATATGGCTGCTCAAATCAAACAATTTGTTTTTGATTAACATTGCAGTGAATTCTTAACCATTTTCAGAACAACAGTCTGCTGAATCATGATGCGAATTATGTTTGCGACAAAAAACATCCACTCATTTTCTCACATTTGCGGCAACGATTGCGTGGAAAATGCGGGTATGATTGGAATTGTTGTATTTTATGTTAAACAGTAAGATACATAAACATGTGTTGTAATAATAGTAATTTTATTATTATCTTATTATTATTATTATTATTATTATTATTAATAATAATAATAATAATAATAATAATAATAATAATGATAATAATAATAATAATAATAATAATATTTATTTGATTGATGTTTTGAGTTTGAGATCTAAATTATAATTTTTACTAGACCTATACATTTTTGTTCGACCAACACTCACTGTTTTATAATACAATTTATTTAAATATATAGTATCAACGTCTCACACACTACAGTATATTCAACTGAGAAAAGAGAATAGCACTAAGTCTGAAGCAGGATTTGTTATGTTACTTTATGCGATGCCACAGCATTGTCCTGTAGCCAAGCACAAAGAGCCTTCTAAAAGTGGCAACACCTTGCTTCACGGTGCTTCTATGTAGGGCCTGCAATGTGGGAAACTACAGCAGACTAAAAAGACAAGCAGCCTGTTTGAGCTACCTGTGAAAGTAAACAGGTAAACACAAGGAGATGGCTCTCGACATGAAGTACGCACTTAGCCTGTGCACATTTACCTCTTCTTGCCGAAACCCTCAGTTCAGTTGTTTAAATAACCTATCCCCAATAACTGTCCAAGCAGTGCTCTTGCGCGGGGACTGTCACCAAATCTGCGAAGTACAAGAACTCTCTCTCTCTCTCTCTCTCTCTCTCTCTCTCTCTTTCTCTCTCTCTCTCTCGCTCTCTCACTCTCTCGCTCTCTCTCGCTCTCTCTCTCGCTCTCTTTCTCTCTCTCTCTCTTTCTCTCACCCTCTCACTATTTCTCTCTCTTGGTTTCTCTCTCACTCCACAAAATAGGCATGACAAAGTGGAATGACACGGATGGTAAGATTGTATATCAACGCATAGGCTCATTTGAATAGGATGGATTTTGGTTCTTGAATCGTATAGACATTTCGGAGATTCAGAAATGTATTCTAAAATTATGTCTGAGACCTAATATTTCTGACGTGATGTTAGCACCTGCTGTATAACCTTCTAATGCCTTACTCCAAGCACAGCGGAATGGATGCCCTGGAGGTGTCACCATAAACCGGATTTAGTAACGCAGCATAACCTCTGATAGTGTAAATGGCTATAACGTGTCCCAGAAATTCCAGAAAGCTGCAACTTTTTTGTATTAAAGGGTATTGTATAAAAGAAAACATTGATTATACACCATTGTGTATATTTACCTTTAGCAAGTGATTCTAAAGTGTTATTGTGAGAAAGATAAAGCAAACAATTCTACAACAGCAACAGAATTGCTGCTGCTACCACTAGCCCACAACGGCTATATTAACAATAAGTAATAGTAATAATAATATTTTTTAACAATACTACTAGCAATGATAATATTCATAATTATGATCATCATCATATCATGGCCATTGTCATCGTGATCACATAAAGTGTTAAGAAATCGGCCAAAAATTATTTTGGGAATTATTAGACTATCAGGAATAATATCTCTAGAGTTTGTAGAAGAGCGATGACAAGTTGGTCCCCACAAATAAAGAAGGAAAAACAGTGATAATGTCATTATAAACAAGGTGTCTGGACATCTTCCTCATACGCCTAAAGAGAAAAGGTGTGAGCTATATCTAAAATTAAGAACTTTCCTTAATGTTGTGGAAGGATTCAGCGTTGAATGAAGAGATAGTCCATTGAAAACAGTTGAATACCATGACAACTAGGAACAACCTCAGATTTATTCCAAACAGTTATGTGTTTGCACAACAGCATTGTGCTTGGGCGTCAATCATCCATTATTTGGCCTCTGAAATAAATGCAAAAACTGAGCCCATACAAAAGCTTCCAACAGGAGCCGGACATTTGTCTACATTTCCCCTATTGTCTGCAGCTTAGCAATCGGTTTGTATTTGTGTTTGCCCGGGTCCGACCACCCAGGATGCGCAGGGGACTTGGCAAAAACGTGAAACATTGTCACCCACATCACATACTAGATAGAAGACAGAGGGGTAGCAGTGAAAAGGAGAGTGAAAAGGAGGAAAATAAACTAATACAACGCTTTCCACGAAATGGGCTAGAGTGGAGTACTTCTAAAGCATCCTAGACGAAAGATCTAAAAACAAATAAGGCACTCAGCTATACCCGGCCCATGAGTAAAGAAGCCAATACATCCATTTCATACAAATAAGTGTGCACTTACTGACATGAATAATTATGGGAATTATTTGCTAAAATTATCTTTGCATGCTTTTCTTGGCTAGTGCCAATGATTAAAAAAAAGATGATATTAATTCAATTTATCAAGACTTCATATAGCCTATCCAAGGAAAATAAGGTCACAGCTATCCTCGGGCTTGTTTTATTAGACATCGATACATTTGTTTAAACTATTGGTGATTTTTATCTTAATTTATATCACCATCAAACTAAATTGATAGGATAGCCAATTGTTGACATTTTGCATAATGTGTTCAAGAAAACCAACGCGGGGGACACCTTCAAATTTGACTTGAGACCATATTCTTATAACGTTTACTTTAAGGTTGACATTGAAATGGCGCTATATATATATATATATATATATATATATATATATATATATATATATATAATAGAGAGTGCATAGAATAAAACATGAATGAATTAATTTGTCAATCGAAAGTAGAGAAATGTTTACTGTTGTTTACAAAACAAAACAAAATCCAAAACATTGGAGGTTTGTTAATTATTCTATACCATGAGAAAAAAAGCAATTTGCTAAAATATGCTTTCAAGTATTCGTATAAAGCTACTTGGAGGTCCTTTGTATGTAAATAGGGTGTAGAAAAGGCCCTCCCCATCTTTGCAATTAATTGACACGTTATACCACTCATCATGTTCTGAAGCACCAATGGTAGAAGCTCGGATCTCCCCAAAACCCACAATTTCACATCTGCAAACACTGTCTTCATCCACTTGACTCCTAAGACCCGCCCACACGTGGCCAACCTTTTGCGTTTTTAATGCTTTTTCACTGCAGGTTCATGTGTTGAGACCAACCTTATATTAACAGATCGAACCGGTAATGGCTTATTTCCCCCTAGCATCCAGCAGTAGCACAGTATCCATGAGCCAGATATAGCACTTCTGCCACTTTGGCATTCTTCATGGACTTACAGAACAGATTCCTCTGATACTTGGTTTAGGCAATGATAGTCGACAGCGGCACATGATTTGCTTTTATTGTAGTTCAACGAAAACGGCAGAGGAATCATTTTTAACGTCGATTGTGGTTTGTGTTTTAAAACAGCGGATTTTCAAACTGGTGCAGCAACTTTCCTGCATAGATTTCCTCAGAATATGTCGCTGACCAACACAAAGACGGGCTTTTCTGTGAAGGACATTTTGGACCTCCCTGACACAAATGATGAAGAAGGATCTATCACTGGAGCAGAGGAAGATACAGAAGGATCTGAGACAACAACAAACAAAAAAACAACTGGAGTTTTGGTGCAAAGTCCTCTGGAAAACGTTCAAAATCTGCCTTTAAAAAACCCCTTTTATGATAGTAGTGACAACCCTTACACAAGATGGCTTGCCACTACGGACAGTATTCAATATTCGCGTAAGTATCCTTGTGAACATCAAGTGTACATGTCTTGTATAAGTTTAGTGTAATAAGGATTTCTGTTCATATTTTAAGAATGCATATGTATTCATTCCGTTCTTCTATTTATGGGCATAATTAACTATAATTCACAGTGTGCCCATCTTAAGGCGTCACCGCTGAACATAACAAAATTCGTTTATTGAATTTCTAGTCATGACCAAATAATCCCCAAAATAATGATCGTGTGCCAATATCTGTTGGCAGACAATGCATAGTTTAATGCGATATGGAATAGCCCTGTTTAATTAGATTGAATTGAGATCACTGCATTGTGAAGTCTAATAATTTAGGCAATTGTACAAACTACATGAGCAATGCCTGAATGTTGTAACTTTAGTATGTGTTTGCAATACATATCCAATTATGTTAGCTGTAGAGTACTTGGCAGTAGCCTAAATTCTCAGTGCTATCCATATTTTGACATTGCTTTTCTTTTATGCAGTGCATGGTCTTTCCGCCAGTTCTCAAGACTCAGCCAAGTCCCCAGAACCCTCCGCAGACGAATCGCCAGACAATGACAAGGAAACTTCAAGCAACGGCAGCGACTCCGGGAAGAAGCGAAAAAGACGAGTTCTATTTTCTAAGGCGCAGACCTACGAACTTGAACGTCGTTTTAGACAACAGAGATACCTATCCGCGCCAGAGAGGGAACACCTAGCGAGTTTGATTCGCCTGACTCCGACGCAAGTGAAAATTTGGTTCCAGAATCATCGGTACAAAATGAAGAGAGCCCGCGCTGAAAAAGGTATGGAAGTGACCCATCTCCCCTCTCCCAGGCGGGTGGCCGTGCCTGTCTTAGTCAGGGATGGAAAGCCTTGTCATACTCTTAAAGCTCAGGACTTGGCGGCTTTTCAGGCTGGAATTCCCTTCTCGGCATATAGCGCCCAGTCACTTCAACACATGCAATATAATGCCCAGTACGCCGCCACGCCACAATTCCCAGCACATCACTTGGTGCAAACGCAACAGTGGACTTGGTGAAAAATTAGAGACTGGCGGGGCTTCCTTTTGAGAGCACGATAGGGAGTTCACAACAAAATGAAGACTTTGGTTTTGCAGCTTGACCCATAGGCTATAGGCCTACCATTTGAATCGGGGCTAATGAGTGCTCCGTGTTTACATGTTTTCGTTAAGAGAACTGGGTCCAGCCTCGAATGTCAATGATCTTGTGAAATTTTGTAAAGTATATTTGTGTGTTGTAGAAATGTTTTCTTTTTGTCCTTCGTGTTATCAGCACGTAAAAAACACTTTATAATTATAGATAATTTTATTTCTTGCTTATTTTACAATGGACCGAAAATATTTATGGCCATAAATAAACATTGGCAACTTTTAGCTTTTTCCTTTGTTTTTGTTTTTTGTAAATATTGTGGCAACTGTTTGCAACTTAGAAAAAAGTTAGGAGCGTTAAGATGGAGATATACATATTTCCAACTTAAAATGAGGGACTCATGTGTGGCGACAAGTGTCAGGAATGACATAGGCCTATGATATCGCTTATTATTATGTGAATAACCTAAATCGCGCGCGTTGATGGGTCAATATCCCAATTTTTATAAGGATTTAATAAAATGCTGTGTTTGAGAAATTACGTTTTTGTTTTAAGTGTCTTACTAGATTTGATGAACTGGATGCGCTATGGCAAAGTTTTACTTTGTGAGCTATATAATGTCACGCAATTATAGCCAGTAATATAGCTCCCTGATGCACTCTCCAAAGCCTAGGGTATTTATTAGAAGACTATATTAATCTGTCGACATTTGGGGAATTTGACACGTCAGTTAATAAAGAGTATAAAGTCACTTGTAAAATGGGACCGAAATCCACTCACTTAATATAAGAGGGGTTCTTCAGTTAAGAAGCTTTTGAGTCAAAGCCCTCCTTTTCAGCATCCTCAACCACTCACTATCCAGACGTGAAGTGGTAGAGCTATATTCTGCAAAATAAATGTAGCTTAATGCAATAATGGCTTAGTTGGTTAATGTGAATAAATGTCAATATTACATTGGTGTGCCTATACGCTAAATACAAATAGCCAAGATTCTTTTGCAATAGACCTTCATGGAAACAAATAATAATAACAATAACAATAATAATAATAATAATAATAATAATAACAATAATAATAACAGCATGTATGGGAAAGTCAAATGTAATTTCAAATGTATTTAGCTTAAATTGCAAGCTGTAGCCTATGTTCTAAGAAGAAAATGTAACATGGAAAAAATCTGTCCCGAAGTGAGTCACCAAACCTGCACATTGTGGATAATCAGTCAGTTTAGTATCTTTGGTAAATATGATAACCTCTCGAAAAATCTTTTGCTTTGTGGTTGTCCCAGAACTAATCTCTCAGCAGATGTTAACCACCCCCTTTCATTGAACAAATAGCTCCATTGCTAATTATTTACAAAAATCGGACCGCACTATTAGTCCAGTGTATGTCTCAATTTGTAAAAAAAAAAAAGCAGCGTTAGGTAACCTATTCCACAAGGTGCAACTGAGGGCTGACATAAGATCTAGGTTAGTTTATTAAAAAAAAAATTTTTTGTCGTAGGTCTTTCAATTAATTTGCACAATGTAAAATTGCTTCAATCATGTTAAGCCTTTTCCACCACAGCCCATAATATAGGCTACTTGTGTACAGGCAAAACGCTGATCTGACTAACTCTTTGTCTATCCCTCAAGAAATCATCAGAGACAATTTGCACAGGAGATAGGCGCAATAGAAATGTCATGTTTTCAGATCACCAATAGGCCTTATGGTATTTTACGCGATCAAAATGTTTGTGAAATTGAGAAAGGAAAGTTATCACCTTATCTTACTATATTATCCTGGGAACACAGATCGACACTTTCACAGTCAATAAATAGTGTGGCACTCGTCTTAACCCTTGGATTTAACCTACGGGAAAGTGTTGTGCCCTTGACTGTAGCTACATTTAAAGAACACACGGACCTATGGGTGATAGTCGTGGGATACATGCAAATACTAAGGAAAAGCAAAATGCAGATTTTAGACATCTAGACTGACATCAGTTTCTAGATGCTTGTGCTTAATCTCGGTGAGTGAATTCCCGCGTTAGGGAGAAGAGATGGCTTATCGCTGTGGTTTTATCGGGGCTGTCAGTTGACTGTGAGCACACATTGTATTTGATATGGACAGCTGGGATCGAGCGAAAAGGCCTCTACAAACCCCAATTTGTGTAGCTTTCAAATAAACCATTGTCTCTCAAAGAAATACGAATCCAAATTCGTTTATGTATATTCTGGTATATAAACAATTCCCATTCACATTTGACAGGGAGCCCTTATTCCTCCAGCTAACATCAGCCCTCTTTCTATTTATGTCTCCCCTCGATTATCGAAGCTAAAATTGTGAGTGCTGTCCGTTCTCAAAACATTGGTCACAAAGCTAAACTATTTCAAGCCTTAATTTCGTCGAGTCAATGCTGTGAAATGCTTTTACTAATAGTCCTTAGGCCTACATAAAAATCCTGACATCATAAACTAAATGTGCGGGCCTGGATGGGGTATGAGGCTAAATTATGATATTCATAAAACAAAATGAAGCTCAAATAGACAATAATAAAAAATAAAAAAACTTTAAACGGTTTCAAGATAAAACTTTCTAAAATTAGGTGGATGAGTTTTTAAGACGGGGACATTCGGTAACTATACAGGCCCCACCTGCTAAACGTTCGCGTAGGCCTAGAACCCAATCAAATAAATGGCAGCATAATTTCAGATTCAACGAATATGAGAGCAGCACATTGGGTCCAATTTTATATTGTGTCGTTATTTAGTAAATTAAATTAAACGTCGAGGTCTGGTAATGTTTGACAAGAGGATATAACCTATATATAATTTTGGGTGTGGGGTTGGGGGGTGTTTACGATGAAATCAAACCAGTCGACATTTAAAAGCACATTTACATAACCTATAGAACGTAGGCTAAGAATAGGCATACAATCGGCCAACAGGAAATATAAGTTATACGTATTAAGGCTCTTGTCATCCTGCCCTTTTCAAATTCGACATAAATCATTTTCTATCTTGTACATCACCAAATAAACGAGGATTTCAGTGCTATAATAGACGGGGCATTCGTTTAAAGGAAGCAAGCTGGTTTTATTGCCTCAAAAAAGATTCAGATTAGATTCCTGTAGGGATGTTGCAGCGCAGATATTAGAGATGAAGATGGGTGAGAATGGGGAGGGTAGTATAGGACTACTGCTCTCAGAAACCCTATGAAAGGAGAAAAATCCTTACGTCTGTTTGCCACACGATGGAGGCAGAGCTCTGTACGTGGTATACTCTTGCCATAAAATGTTCATATTCAAACTACAAAACAATTATTCAGATAATAATAGACTACATTTAGATGTTAGACCTTTAGCCCTGCTATAAGAGTGACGAGATTTACCTAGGCATGCATGATTTAGACCTGGATTTTGATCACATTTAATAAGACTATGGGGTAAGTACTCAATGTTATAGGTTTTACATGAACATATGCTATAATTGCGTAGCATATTGCGTAGCATATTGGTTGGATACACATATAGTCCATATAACCAATTGGAGCTATACTAAACCAACATCTTGCCAGTATGATTAACCCTTTTTTAGGTTCAAATGAAAATTACAATGAAGAAGAGTAAATCCGCAGCGTGGCGCAATTGGATTGGAAACGTTTTGGTGGCATGAAGAACAGCGTGTAAATACAGTAACGTTTTTTCTAGCTTGCCTGTACTCGTTTTCAACATGGGTTATCCCAAAGAATGTCGCCATGACATGAACTTCTGAAGCCACATCATAAAGTTAAAACGATGCATGCCACCTCATCCTCCTTATAACAAGAATCATGATCATGGCCCTATAATCGATATCAGAGTATTGACACAACATGCTTGATCTAGAATTTGATTATTTCGAATCATGACCTTTGGTCATTCAATAATTACCATCTTGGAAGAGGTTTTGACAAAATAAAATCCTTGTCAGCTATTTTACCTGCTAAAATTTTTGACCACGGGTTGTTAAGAGGAACACGAGACTAGTTTAAGGCCTTTGAGGCATATAGGTCATATACATCAATTGAAACAGAAAGACAATAAATAGTAAGCAGCATTTTTTATAAGAAGCCGCAAACCTCCAGAGGGCCTCATTGAGTTGTGAAAGATTCGTATTTACGGAGCGTTTTAAGGAAAGGGAACGGATAAATTCCTGTTTATTTTTCTGAGTTAACTATATTCTGTTGTATTCCCATTTTAATTCACTGTGCTGCACTGCTACATAAAATAATATCACATAAACCCTTAAGAAATTGTTCCACAAGGAGCCAAGATTTTGTTTACAAGGTCTGCTTTCAGATTAAAGGTTTCCTGCAGGGCCTAATTCAGTTTTTCTAGAATTAAGGAAAATAACTTTGCGCTACGTTTGTACTTTCTAGAGCTGTCTTCGAAATAACGATCTGGAAAAGTGGGGTCAAAACGACTTGAAAGTGTTCTGCTTAAAAGGTTGTATACACTTGATACAGGCTTTTATTTTTGGAATAGCACAGACAAGAAGTCAAACTAGCAAATTGCAGTTGTTAGAGTTATCCATTTTCAGTCAAGTGCATCACCTTTGTTCATTGCATATTTGTTCAAGGTATATTAGTTAAAAAAATATACAGTAAATAAATAGTACATTTTGCCTGCAAACATAAAACAAATGCTTACTTTATCTTAAAGAGTATATAAAAATAAAGTATTTGATCAACTGTATGTCTGAAGTAAATTTATAATGGTGAGTTTGTGCAGTATAGTACAGTGATATATACCACGTGCAAATACAATACGTTCCTTTGAATTATTCTGAAGTCAGCAAACATCTAGCCCCAATACATTGCCATACATTGCAAACTCATCCTTTTTTGTTATTATTTACAATACCATTAAAAGGTCTGCCATATGATCTCGTTGATGAGCTCCTGGTTTTTCTACATACTGCATATTTGTGTGCCACTTATACTGAGTAAATCATTTATCAATTGGACATACACGTAAACATATCATGAGCTTCACTTCTGTTCAATTATATTCTGTATAAAACTGTACAACCTGCTCCAGAATGAAGGGACATTAAGATGCACTTGGTGTATGAAAGATATTGATCATGATCTCAATTTGACAATATTGTTTGGACTTCGATCACTCAATATTTGCACACACACACACACACACACACACACACACACAAATCAAATAAGGAGGGCACACAAAAAACCTTCAGAGGGTTTTGCCTGTGTGTATCTTAATTGTTTTCCCTATACTTCTCAATTTCTTTCCTTACTACCAAAAATGTTGTAGCAGAGAAAAGTGCAGGGAAGAGAGGGGCTAAGTTTGAAATTACCTACTACTTCTACTGTAGCACTACAGGTGCATTGGAGACCATCCCCTTAGCAGGATCTGGAATCCACGTGGGGCTTCTCTGGTCTTGCTAGCAGGAGTTTAATCCAACAACAGGTTTTTTTTCGATTGAATAACTGGTAACTGGTAAACACATCAAGGACAAGTACTTGGTCATCATAACTACTGCAGAGCCGTCACAGAGAGAGGACAATTAAAGGGGACACCACAAATACTACAATTATTAACATTACCATCTTTCCTTCAAACTTTACAGGTAGAACTTTGGAGAGCTGTTAGAACGTTTCTCTCTCCCCCTTCATTATTAAGATAGAGATTCAGATGTCTATAATCAAATCCATTTCTGGTTTTCAAAAGTGGGGGAGCCCATTCTTTTTAATAATGCGGCACGTCCCTTATCTTTATGTAAACAAAACAACGAAAACATATTGATTCACGTATGTCCTCGTGCTTTGAAATTGTCCGAAAGCAACATACCCGTGGCCTACCCTGGGACACAGGCTCTGTGCTTGTGCCCTGGTGTATGATGTGTCTTCGTTGGTCCCGTGGCGTGTTATAGCTTGTATGTGCACCATCAGAATATACGTGTAAAGATGTGTGTGAGGGTATACCTCTTTGCCTCTCCATGCACATGTATTGACATATTTGATCACTTCAACGACATGCATGAGACAGAGATAGATTTACATAGCTTTACAGCTAATATTGCAATCTTTGTAACAATGAGCAAAATAAGCAATGAACAAATGGCAAACAAATTAGCTTGCACTGAAAGTATGATGGAAATCTTACCTCTCATTTTTGAACATTTATTCCCTGAAAATAATTCTCAAATCTCCAGAAGTGTGTTTGTTGCAATTAATGGCACCCCTAAGGTATTATGCTGAAATGTCTTCCCATTCATAGTAGCTCACAGTTTCTCATAGAAACTCTTGGATTTTAACCCATTCATCTCTATTTCACATGGAAATAAATATTAGAGGACATATATGCCATGTATTTTTTGACTTTCATAAATCAACCAATAGCACATGTTGAACAACACCTGTCTCCGCTATTAGGCAAATAATTAAGATGTTTAAAACAACCTTGAGCAGTGAGAAACCTGCATGGAAGAGTGTACAAGGCTGTGTGTGCTCCATGCATGGGAGGTGCAACAGGCAAAATATTCTTAGGGGGTCAAATTTAGAGTTGCATCTCGGAGTCACCTTTTTCACTTACAATGTGAAATGCTTTCATGGAAACTAATTTGGAAGGCTTACTAGATGAAAGCCTCCTAAAATTAAATCAAAAATTATGTTTCAAGGTTTGTTAACTGTAATTTTATTTTTGAGTTGGCTTGGTTCTAAGGGCTGATTACAATACTTCACTGATTGTGTTTTTCGGCAACAGACACACCAAATGTTGAATTGGCATAAAAAAGGAGGAACGGTCATCCATAAAATAATGTTATGCCCATTCTGAATTATGGTAATGCATCTGTGATGCTGAGTATCTTCTACATTCAAACTCCACACATACTTTGTTAGGGCTACATAAAGTAAAAGCTAAAGGACATTTTTGTCAAGCGCTTACTGGAGCGTAAAACAGGGTATTGGTTGGATCTTCTAGCCATCCAAACCATATGTCCAAATCCACCCTAAAATGGTTTGCTGACAATAGGATCACAGGTCTGAAGTGACAATACCAGAACTAAATCGAAAAATCTGTGGGGTAAGGTAACAATGACAGCCTACATGTGATTATCAAAGACTGAAAGACAGACTTAGATTCCGTTGAGAATAGTGGACTTTCAATACTTTCGAGACTTAGATCAATTGCTATGCTCTTATATTGAACATTGTATGTAGGGCTGCCAGTAATGACAATTTCTTTCGATTAATCTAGCAACTATTTTATTTATTTGTCGATTCATCTCAACGATTATTTTAAAAAAATTAAAATAGAAAAGAGCAAGAAAGAGGGGAAAAAAACATGACTATAATGTAAACATATTACATAATGTAATAATGAAGACAGTAAAATCCACTTTTAATTATATTGCAATTTTTCAAACATTATGAATTTATGACATTCCCTACATAAAGAATAAGAAATGTGCTGAAAACAAGGGCAGAAACTACAATAATTAGATTGCGCTCAAACACATAGTGAAACGTTCAATCAACGTAAAGAAATACCCATAGTCTAGCCTAAATGTTCTAAGGTAGGGGTCAACTTTATGACTTACATAATGTGTGTATTTAGCAATTACACGATATAAAAAAAAGCTCTCCCTACTAACGGTCCTTAAATAAACAACATGACATGAATAGCCAACACTTTTCTGGCAATCCATCATCCAGAATAGCGTCTGTGTTTTCTCTGCAGGTGCTTGATTGTGCATTTGGCGAGTGCTGCTGTGGTATGCCATTGAAACTTTGCCCCTTAATGTTTTGTGATACAAGTAGGCTTGTGATACAAGTAGACAGCACATCTTCTGTCACACAATTTGATTGTATCCTTTATTGTGGTTCAGATTGAAATCACTTTTGTTGACCATGAAGAGATTGGTTAAGAAATTCATACATTTTCGGTTGTGCATCATTATATAAGGTCTGTATAACTGTCTTCTCAGATATGACTGTTAATTGGGGTAACGGTTTAATTTAGCCATATGGGCAGAACGTCAAGACTAAGAACTTTTAATAAAAATGTGACCAGTCTTGGATCAGTATATTTACAACATCCCAGATGACTGGGGAACAACAAACCTGTACCATTATTTTCAGCTAGTGAATGCAAGTGCTAGAACACAAATTACCAAGCACATCTGAGTATAGAAAGATACAATCTTTTAGAACTCCTCACAGCTTCTTAAAACAGCTGGAGACAATGTTAGTGCAATAATCCTTCCTGAGTTGTTCTAAACCCTTTATTTGATATGTGTTGTCCTCCCCTTTAACATTTTAAGAAAACCCTCGGTAGGTGAGATGGGCAAAGCTACTGTACTTGTCCCCCACATTAAAAGCAAAAACTGTAAGGTATTGGTACTTTCTTTGTAATAAAGATAATAGGATCAGGTGTGGGTAAAAGGAGATCTTTCCATTTAGTATCTTAAACTTAGTGCATCATACCTTAATCAATATTGATGCTGGGATCAAATTGTTTGTAGTATGTTGTTGTAAAGAGCCTCAAATATCATGTAATGGAACATGAAATGGAAAATACTCTTTTGATCCCAAGGGAAATTGTAATATCATCATTTGGCCATCAAACAATTATAAAAAAACAACAAATTAGAAATAAAGTAATAAAATGCAGTCAAAACAATCAAAATAAAGAAAAGTCAAGTTAAGATTAGAAGATGGAGGATATTGTATACAGTACAGATGTCACAGGCAGGCTCATAAGTAAACCCAAATGCAGGTATAGCTTGAAAAGTGGGCTTTATACATAAATCAGGAACGAAAAAGAACACATGGCTTTCAACAATGAACAGACAAGGAGAATCACAAGTGACAGGACTTAAATACCAAACCAAAAACACAAAGAATCAATCAAACACAAGAACCCAGGTGGACACAATGACACAAACAAGGACAGGTGAAACCAATGATTTACCAAAACCACAGAGAAAACCCCAAATCGTGACAACAGTGACATACAGGAATACAACAGGCATGTCCAGAAGTATTGCATGGAATGTATCATCCCCAATTTGAACTGTCTTTGAATTTAAAAATCGAATTGAAGTTGATAGAAAACATCTCCTGATTCTCTAGTTTTTACAAACAGGCAATGCAAATCGAATGCTTTAAATATTATTCTGTTTCACAAGAACTTCAAGCACGGGATGTTTTACCAACCAATCAAGCATGATGTCAATGGTAACACCAATATGTGGTCTTAAACTTCATTTGTCAGATGTTGAGTACAGCCCTTTCAAACACATTCATAATCTGAGATGTTAGGGCAATAGGTCTGAAGTCATTACGCAGTTATAATCACTGATGCCATGCTGCTATGGTTATAAAAAGGCTACTTTGACAAATTTGGGAAGGATGTCACCCATCCCAGCATCATCTTGTGAATTATTCAATTACCTATTTGACCATCATCTCCCATTTCCCAGGTTAATCTTGATTATTTAAAATGTTTCATACATTTGAAGCCCCTGTACCCTCAACTATGCTATACTAAAATGAATAGTTGTATGGAAAAAAACTGAATTAGCTTTCCTCTCTTTCTACATTGCTACATTTCTATAAACAAATAATAATAAGCAGTCATATTTCCCAATATGCCAGCATATTCTTTTTTATTATGATTGTATAATACCATGTTGTTGTGATGCAAGTAAATATTAAGCAAGCTAATACTTATAAGAATCAGCTGTTTTACTAAACTAGAATACACATAAGACAAATATGTAAGTAAAAAAATAAAGTAAAGCAAAAATATGCTGCAGACTAAATCAAATGGAAGTGTACCTCACTAAAGTACTTGATTACTACACAATAACAGCATATTGTTTTTAACTAAATAGATGCAGAGGATATGATCTTGAACACATATGGCAAGTGTTGCAAGTGTGACCATTTGTATAGTACATCACAAAGGTTTGGTTGGTGCTATCTCTGTATAAAATGAAGTAAACGCATGCGTGCACGGTTCCTGACACAAGCTAAATGTCAAGAGTAGAAGTTCCTACTCTGCGAGATCAGTACACTATGTATTCATTTTCAGTTTTATTTTGTTTATGTAATAATTTCATATTTGAAAATGGTTTATGCCCCCTGTCCCCCATGTTTCATACACTTTGTATTGCATTTGAATGTACGTTCTTCACATGATATCTTAGTGAAATTTTGAGTGAGCCTTGTACATAATCCTAGGTCGAGTTACATACGTCTAAAAAGAAAACAGAGTAAACCATGTTTTGAATTAGGAACATGTAGGTTTTCAGATTATCTTTGATAATAACACAATATAATTAATGATTGATTGCTTGGGTTTTTACCATTAAATCTGTGTCCTCTTAAAATTCATATGCTGTGTAATAATACTTACTGTAGATATTCATATGATCTTATTCCTTCTGTCTTGTCTTTCTCAATGTTCCATTTTAGGACTTGAATTTTCTTGTGTAACAACCACAGTCCATTCAAGTATGATGTGCACAGGACACCGCAACAACAATCATGTTCCGAGAGCTGAGTGTTTGTGCATCTCGCTAAATGGATTGTCTCACCTTCTTAAGAAGATGAACATGAGGTGCTTAGGATGCCAGCACTGCAAATGGATCCTGGGATTTGGAGTGTGAATATCAGGAACCGTTATCTGTTTCAGATATGCTTTTAACAGGTACCATAGTGTATCCATGCTGGGCAATCTGAAGGTTTTGTGTTACACTATGTCAACTTTACTGTCAGTATAAGAGAAAAAGTGAAATGTGAAAACACTGTGGAATCCATTTTTCTCACTCTGTCACTCTGTGTATTTCTGTAACTTGTGTGTCTGTAAACATTTTATTTAATTTAAACACAATATGAAACAATAACTTAAACTGTATGTTAGTCTGGACATTTTCATTTTGTAAAGGATTTTATATCTCTTGAAGTAAGCCAGTGAACCTGCCTATATTTGGCTTATTCAACGTACATCTGTACACTATTTTTACCATACACCCACTGGCTAGTCGCAAACAGAACAGACCAGACAGCAGGCACTACAAAAGACAACTTCAGACACTGATTGGTTGATTGGTATGTATCAGCACATATGAATGTTTTTTTAATTTTAACTTCTTCAATAAATCCTAAATATGGATGAGCTGTTTCCAATATAAAAAATGTGTAAAGACAAGGACAAAAACATAAACTCCCAAAGCACTGAAACAGTTTGATTTAAATTTTACTGAGGTGTGTATAACCCATAACATCTCAATGGATCTTTCAACAATAAATGTGTGAACCGACTCATAAGGCTGTGAATAAAGTCAATAAACGGAAAGACAACATTTGTGTAGTTCAAAGCCATCAGAATTGGTCATGGGAGTAAAATTTTCTTAACATAATATTACCTAAGGTATGGTTTCCTTTCTTTTCATCTTTGAACCTTGAAAATCCTTTCACATCCACCTATTTATCTATCTGTAGGGTCATCAAATGAGGTACAGAATGTACTTCTTTCATATTGAAGTGTTTTCCTGGTGTCATTGAAAAATGTGAATTATGTTTTTTTTGTCTGAATAAATTAGTCATCGAGTTCAAACATTTTATCTGACAGTGCAACTTTCATCTTTTCTCCATCAGGGTCTATTTTCCTTATTGGTCACCTTGTACTCTCCTAAGTGCCCTGCCTCTCCCTAGCTGGTACAGTAAGAGGCCAGATCAGTAAAAGTTGGGCTTCATTCCAACCAGGAAACAGTAGCAGGAAATGTGCTTCACATGTCGTTGTTTCATATACAATATAATACTAATTATTAGAATAAACATTCCTCATTATGGATCTGAGGGGGATTGTGAAGTCTTCAATGAATGAACTGATGATGACATAGGAAAATTATATGATTACCTTTCTGAAACAACTATCAATCACATATACATATGTGAAGCAAAACAAGAAAAAAAGCTTAAAAAGAGATGTTCAAATAAACTAACCACCCCGAACGATGTCTCTCTCTGTGAGTCACCATCCATCCATCCATTTTCCGCCGCTAATCCGGGGCCAGGTCGCGGTGGCAGCAGGCTCAGCGGGGTATTCCAGCCGTCCCTATCCCCAGCAACGCTTTCCAGATCCTCCTGGAGGATCCCGAGGCGTTCCCAGGCCAGACAAGATATATAATCTCGCCAGCGTGTTCTGGGTCTACCCCGGGGTCT